>PVIR01032279.1:0-18747 GCA_004026965.1 Petromus typicus
TGGTTAACTGGGGATCAAACCTGGTCCTTGAACTTGCAAGCAGGTGCCTTGGAACCACTGAGCTAAATCTAGGGCCCTAGAGATGGCATTTTATAAAAACAAAAAACAAAAAGGAGCAACTGAAAAGCAAAACATTGTGTGTAGAAAGTAGAAAATGTATATTAGGGGGAAGGACTTCTGTTTTTTACCAAGTTTTATAAGATGATTTCACTAAACTAAACACATGTTTAACCTGGATTAAAATGTCAGAACAAAATAAAAAACGAAAATAAAAGTAGAATTATAGTCTAAAAAAAGTAGTTTGGAGGAATATCCATAAGGATGTTAATTGTAATTTTAGCTCATTCATGATTTGTCTTTTTTTCCTTTTTCAACTTTTCAGCTATGAACTTGGATTCCATTTGTACTCATGATGGGAGAAATATAAATAAATGTTATGTTATGCCTGTTTCCTGCTACAGAGCTAAAGATGTTAATGTATTCATGAAATCACCATTGTTTTGCAAAAGAGACCATTTTCTACGATGGAAAATTTAATTTTGTTTTATTTCATATTAGTGAAGAGAAAGAAATACTTTCAATTGTAATTAATAGACTGTATATGTATAAAACTGTGTAGTCACTATTTTAGTCTTTATTTCTGTGCCTCTAGTTTTTAAAAATTTCAATATAGTAGTATTACACTATATATTATAATAAGCATAATATTGTCATTTGAAGAAATACTTCAAAGCATTAAAACATTTTAAAAATTATTGCATCTGCTGTCTTGATATTAAGCTTTTCCCTTTTTTTTAACAGAGAAACAGGAAAAGGAAATTGACATCTATGCTAACCTCTCTGATGAAAAGGCTTTCGTGTTTTCAGTCGCCTTGGCAGAAATAAATAGGAAAATTATCAATCAAAGACTTATTCTCTGATCCTTGTCTGAAGAATCTGTTGAAACTTCTTCGGGATTACATCAGCAAATTCTCAAGTTACGGACTCTCAGGAGCATTCTGACTGCGTCAAAAAGGGACATTGATTGTTTTTATTTATCATTTAGCCTGTGCCACACTTCGGGAGCAAAGCTGTATGCTCAAACTGTTCTGGGATTCCTTGTTTACCAAGGAATGTTGTCAGTGTTTTGTGTTGGGATATAAATAAGGGTATTTACAAAACAAAGTGTCAAATGAATGGGTATTAAAGATGAAAAGGAGTAGCAGGATTGGAAGTATGAAAACTAGGGAAATGAAATGCTTGACACTTTCCAGGTTTGCCACCAGAGATGCAATATTTTAAGTACTATCAGAAAGAGTGATGTTTAAAGATACATGTATATGTCAGATTTTCAGCGCCAACAGGTTGCATATATACAATTAATTCCTTCACCTTTAGTAAATTGGCAATTGATATTTTATTGAATGGCAAATTAAGAATATAAGCTGTAAATTTTGTCCTCAATTTTTCCTTGGCCATTTTTATTACTTGAGGTATGAGTTATATTTTAAGAGATACTTTCTAAACAGTTTGGAAGTTTGGGTGCTATATGAAGAAAAATGTTAAGAATATATCATATGTAGACACCTTGTTTTATTGAATGTAATTTATTTATTGGTTACAAAAACTTGTCTCCTCTCAAGATGGTGCCTGTTAATCTAAACTTAGAATATATTTATTACATGCAAAATATTTCTTGAATAGCCACTTTTAAGCAGTAATGTTTTATCTGAGTGGATGTTCATTTATACATCCTGTAATTATTTAAATTGTTACTTAACCTCACTCTGAAAGAAAAAAATAAAGCTTAATATTGAAACTAAGCAGCTTAAATATGTGGCATAAGCATTTTGTCATAGTGATGAACTTCCTGAAATATATTTCAGTTCTCAATTTTTCTAATGCTAACTGAACCATTTGTGGTTGATACGGCTCTGCATTTGGCATACCAATTTCTTGATTAATAAGTTCAGATTTGGCAGAAATGCCCCTTTGCACTCCCTTTTCTCCCCATCTGTTTGGAAGTCCCAAAGTCTTATTAGGAGTCAAAAGTTAGACTTTGTGACTAAAGTTAAGAGAATCACTCTTTAAAAATATATATTTTTTAAATTTATTTTTAATTGACACAATCATAGTACATTATTTATGGAGCACAGGGTAATTGGCATACCTTTTACCTCAAACATTTATCATTTCTTTGTAAACAATTAAAAATCTTATCTACTAGCTGTTTTGAAGTATATAATTATTGTCAATCATGATTGCCTTGCAGTTTCTTCATCCTTTTATCTTGCATCTCCTATCACTTCCCAAAAGAAAACAAGTCTACTTTTTTCCCTTCTGTATTTAAATGGGCAGAAGGAGTTTAAATCGTTGCTCATAGTCTTTGCTCTTAATCTTTGTATCAGCTGGCAGGTACTAGTGCATTTACCTTTTATTTGTTTCAAACTCCTAGTAATAAAGTTTTCCCTTTCTTTTTTTTTTTTTCTTTTTTTTCTTTTCTTTTTTTTTCTGGTACCAAGGGTTGAGCTGAACCTTGTGTTTGCAAGATAGGTGCTGGAATCACTGAACTAAATCCCCAGCCCTCCCATGATTTTGAAATATACTGTAGGAAAACTTGATTTTAAGCAAGAAAGCTTAAATGTAATATCTAAGGATCCTTTAGAACAACATACTATATATGTCCTGAGAAAAATCAAGAATAGCAGAAATGCCCCTTTGCACTCCCTTTTCTCCCCATCTGTTTGGAAGTCCCAAAGTCTTATTAGGAGTCAAAAGTTAGACTTTGTGACTAAAGGCCATTTAAGAAACTGGTTAAATGAAATAAACTGGTTAAATGTTGAATGGCCATTTCTTTAAAGAATTACTGCTGTCAGTGTCAGTCCATTTAAAGCTGCAAACCATTAGAGGAAAGTATTAGCTGGTACAGTGAAGGAGATTCCACGTAGAAAAGTATTTTACTTCAATGCTCATAATGTTCAGTTGTTTGGCAGAGGAGGAAATTAGGTTTTCTCTGTTTATGATATCTCATTTAACCAGTTTCTTAAAAATTGTCTTTTGTGGTAGTACAATTACAAGTTCTCTTATAAAGCTAAAAACTTGTCCAGATGTATTGTAATTGTCCCAGAAAATAATTACTTTGTTATTAGTATTGAAGAAACCTCTCTTGGTCAATGGATGTCCTAAGAGTAAAATTATAATTCTTTAAATACTTGATCCAAAATTTGTCTTACTCTAATGTTTGTAAATGGTATGATTATTGAAAATGACCTGAAATTGCTCGATAATTAGATTAGGTCTGTTGAAGATATATTTACCTTTTGGGCTGTGTTTTGTTGTTGTTGTTTGTTTGTTTTTTTGAGATAAGATCTGGCTATCTAGTTCATATAGTTCTGGCCATCTAGTTCATATATTTCTGGCTAGATTTAACCTATGTAACACAGGCTGGCCTCAGGCGCATAATGATCCTCCTGCCTCATCCTCCTGAGTGCTGGGATTACAGACCCCAGCCTCTATGTGCTCTATGTGCCTCTATGCTCTGCATAATTGTTTTTATTTTTATTTTTATTTTATTTTATTTATTTATTTTTTTGAGACATGGTCTCACTTTGTAGTTCAGGCTGGTCCTAAACTTAGCCTCAAGCTCAGCAGTCTTCCTGCTTCTGCCTCCTGAGTGCTGGGATTACAGGTATGACCCACCACACCCAGCACTGTGGTATGTGGTGCGGATGGCGGGTGGGTGTGTATCACTATGGCCTCCACCCCACATTGTTGTATGTGGTTACAGATGAACTAGAGAACTTGCACTTGCAAGGCAGGTACCAGAACCACTGAGCTAAATCCCCGGCCCTTATTTGTTTTTAAAATGGAGCAAAATGGCATAAAAGTAATTTGAGAGGATTTGGATCATAGACTAAAATAGACATTTGTATTTATAAACTTCTCCCCTCCCACCAGCTAAATGATACTGCAAAATATTTTGGGGAATAATTTAGCAATTTTGCCTGAAGTTTGGTGTTGTTGTTTATTAGTTTCAAACCTGAACTTCTAAAATATTTTTAGGGATGAGAAAGGGAGTGATATTTAAATGTAAATTATCTTAAAGCAAGGGAGATACTGCAGACTATTTCTAATGTATAACAATCAATGGAAATGATCAAAGAGCTTGAAATGTTCATATTCTGATCAGTGAAAAATTATACTTACAGGGCTGGGAATGTGGCTCAGTGGAGGAGTGCTTTTATTTTGCTCCTTTTTCAGTGTGATGGTAGTACATAATAAATACATTCATTGTGGGGAATTGGCTCACATACCTACTGCATCTCGATCGTTTGTACTTCCCCTTCTCCTCTCCTGTGCTCCCAAGCCCCATTAAGAGTGCTTGCCTAGTGTATTTTTGAGTCCCTGGGTTCAGGTACCAAGCACCAGCACCCCTAAACAATGATAAATGACTTAAAAATGTAGTAGTCTGAGTAAAATCACATTTTCTTACATTTCAGGAGGCACCCAAGGCAGGGTTATGTAGATGAAGATCTTGGTATGGTTATGCCCTAAAGTCCCACAGTGAGTGGGACCACTGGGGTGCGGATAGGTCCTAGCTGGTCTGCAGGCAGGAAAGCTTGACCCAGTCATAGTCCCAGTTGTGCAGTGGGGTTGCTTCCGACACCACTGAGCTATGTATCACCAGCACTTTACCTATTTTAAGGGGTCTTGGTGTTTTTGTTGTTATTGAGTTGAAAGAGTTCTTTTATTCTAGGTTTTAACCTGTGTCCAAAAACTGACTTTCAGGGCCAGGGATTAGCTCAAGTATTACCCACTCCTACCTTGATATCATATCTAATTGTCAAATCACATAAAAGCTTTTTTCTCCATATGGCTAAATTTAATGTATTCTTCCCCCAAATATTCTTTTTTTTGAGACAGGGTCTCACTTTGTAGTTCAGGCTGGCCCTGAGCTCAGCCTCAAACTCACTTCCTCCTGCCTCTGCCGCCCGAGTGCTGGGATTACAGGTGTGAGCCACCATGCCTGGTACTGTGGTATGTGGTGCTGATTGCTGCTGGGCATCAGTCTCCAGGCCCAGTGTTGTATGTGGTTACCGGGGATCGAACCCAGGCCCTTGCACTTGCAAGACAGGTGCCGGAACCACTGAGCTAAATCCCCGCCCCCCCCAAATATTCTTAAGCATCATTCTTTAAAATTCACTTCTAAATTAACTTTATTTCCACATATCTCCATTTTGGTTTGATGCCTTATTTTAGTAACCACAAATTTTTCTAGTATTTTTCATCTTTTTAGTCCTTAGTCTTAGTTTTGTAAACAAATTCCTGTACACTTAAAAATACTCTGCTACTATTATCACAAGCTTTATTTTTACATTTGAGAGCATTGTATGTATATATTTAACTGCCTTTTTCCTAATTCTTTTGTGTTGTTTTAGCCCAATTATAATCTGAATATGAATATTCATTGTCAAAGAATACCACTGTAATAATGAGTAATCATAATATATCAAGTAAACGTTCAACAATTAAAACTATAATAGAGAATCTAGACTCAACTGGAATAATTCTTTTTACCATAGTCAAAAATTTTCCTAAGTATTGTCCTTTGATAGATCTAGTTTGTTATTTTGATGTTTGTCAGTCTGTAGTCTGTGTGGCTTTTCTCTTTGTTGACTTAGCACTGGCTAGAATTTGTGTCCCAGTGTTGGGGAGAGATCTTGCCTTGCTTCCAGGTTCCAGCTGCAGAGGGGAAAGTCACTTGCTAAGTCACTAAATCACATAGGCTGAGCTCATACTCATGATCCTCCTGCCTCAGCCTCCTGGAGTGCTGGCAATTCCTGGTTTTTGGCACTGTACCAAGCTCATAAGGTTTTTTCATGAACAAATGTTGAATTTTGTCAGGTGCTTTGTGTATCTGACTGGTAATGATCTCTTTTCACCAGGGGATGTTAAAATGGCAGAGATGTTGACCTTTGATTGTTAAAGTCTGCCTAACATATGCTGCCTGGTAATTCTCACTTGGTTGGGGTCTATTAATTTTTGTATATTAATGGATTCAGATTTTTTTATATTTTGTTGATAATTTTTATGTATTTTTTATTTATTTATTTTTTTCGGTTTTTTGAGACAGGGTCTCACTTTTGTGGTTCAGGCTGGCCCTGAGCTCAGCCTCAAACTCGCATCACAGCAATCCTCCTGCCTCTGCCTCCTGAGTGCTGGGATTACAGTCATGAGCCACCACACCCAGCACTGTGGTATGTGGTACTGGTTGCTGCTGGGGTGAGTCTCCACGCCCAGTATTGTTATGTGGTTACCAGGGAATCGAACCCCAGGTCCTTGCGCTTGTAAGACAGGCACTGGAACCACTGAGCTGACTCCCTGGCCCAATTTTTATGTATTTTTGTCACAAACGATATTGTGCTTTGTAGTGTGTTTGTACTTTGGGAGTCAGAATTAGGTGAATTTGGGAAGTATTCCATCCTGTTCTATTTTCTGGAATGAAACTGGAATTCATATTATTCAAATATTTGGTAAAGTTTGCCATTGAAACTGGCAAAGGTGTAGAAATTTCAATTTCAGAAGGATTCTTTTTTTTTTACTATAAATTTTATTGTTGAGTAATCTCGGTGATCTATTTGGGTTAAGTTTTGTGATTTTTTTAAGAAATTGGTTCGTTTTGTCTGAATTGTTTAGTTTGTATAGCGTTGTTTGTATGTTTTTCTTATCTTGAATCACTGACATCAATGATACTCTGTTTTGATTTTGGTAATTTGTGTCTTCTCAGTCTGACTAGAGCTTTACTGATTATATATTTGTTTTCACATAACTCGTCTATAAATTTATTGATATTATCTTGAGTTTTTTGTTTTAAGTTTCATTAATATCACATCTTTATTTTTTTTTCTTGCCTATTTCCCACTTGCACTAGTGTTTTTTTGGTTGTCTTTTTCTAGTTCTTATGATAGAAGCTTGGCTTGTTGATTTGAGGCTTTTCTAACAAAAAACATAGAATGCTAAAAATTTACTTTTAAGCAAGTATGTTTGTTATATCTCCCAAATTTTTTTGTTATAATTTCCTTTTAAAATTGAGGATATTTTGATACAAAGGGAAATGTACAAGTTTCTGATTGTTCAGAGGTTATTCCACTTATCTTTCTTGTGTGTTTTTTTATTATATTTAGACAACATATGTCATTTAATTTCAGTTCTTTTAAAATTGTTAGAGTTTGTTAGAACTTGGAATATAGGACATCACAGCATTATCTGGGAAAGTGTGCAGTTAATACCTCCCAGGGCGAATTGAGGAAGCTAGGCTTTTCAGATCATTTTCTCAGTGACCTGGGAAACATAGACCTTGGAAGTACATCTGTTTGTTCTGTGTTCCTGCAGGGAAACTTACATTAACAACAACTCTCTTATACTCTTAGAACGTGACGATTTAAGTTTTATCTTAAGGACAAGTTTTTTTCCCCTTCATTTTTGAAGATACTTCACTAGATATGGAATTCTAATAGTTATTGATTGATTGATTGATTGAGACAGTCTTACTGTGTGTATAGTTCAATATGGCTAAACTCACTGTGCAGTGCAGCCTGGTCTCAAACTTGTAGTGGTGCTCCTGCCTTCATCTTCTGAGTGCCAGGGTTATATATGTATACTGTCATGCTCAGCTATTATTTCTGATTTCACTATCTCACCCCACTCTCCTGGCTTACGTATGCTCTGACATTGTGTACTATAATTCTCACTGTTCCTCTATAGGTATTTTCCCCCCTGGCTTCAAATTTTATTCTTTGATTTGCTGCACTTTGAATATGATATGCATAGGGGTATATTTTTGTGAATTTATCCTGTATGATATACTCCAGCCTCCCTCTATTTTAGTGCCTATCATTAATTATATAAAATTTATTAGATTTTTTTCTCTCTGCTCACACACTGGTATTCTAGGTAAAAACATTATCTTTATGAAACGTGCCTTAGTACTTGGATTTTTGTTTTCCATTTGCTTTTTTTTTTCCTTCTCTAGAAGAAGTTTTTCTTCACTTTTAAGGGTGCTTCTGTTGGTAAATTTTCAAGTTCAAAAATTCTTTCTTAGACTGGTTTTGTTTGACCTACTGATGAATCCATCAAAAGCATTCTTCGTGTCTTTTCTTTGTGTAGCCTTGCCTTTTGATTTTTAGTGTTTTCATCTCTGTACTTATATGCCTATCTATTCTTACGTGTTGTTGACTTTTCCTATTAAACCCATTAACTCATTAGTTACACTTATTTCTGTTTGATAATTTTTAAGTTTTATGGCAGTATCTGATTCTGCTACTTCCTTTGTCTCTTCAGACTCTTTTGTTTAAGTGTTTGAGACAGGGTCTCACTGTGTAGTCTAGGCTGGCTTCAAAACTTGTGGCAATCTTCCTGCCTCAGCCTCCCAACTACTGAGACCTTCCTGCCTATCTTTTCTTGCCTTAGAGCATGCTTTGAAATTATTTTTTTTAATGAAAATAGGGGAGTAGGAATTGAAGTCAGAGGTCTACAACCTGAAGTGTTTGTTTGTTTGTTTGTTTGTTGGTTTAATTATTACTTCAGTTAGGAGTTAGGCTGTATTTAATCTTTGCTGTAGTTGTAGATGTCACAGGCTTAAAGTTCTTCTACTGTTCTTGTTTCCTAAGAACCCATGCTTTGAGTGCTCTTAATTGTAATGCATTATTACCTCTGGAGCCCTATTGATGTAGTAGTAAGATAATAAGAGAAAGGAAGCTTTCTTGAATCAAGATTAAATCTCAGTGTTTTGGATGGGTGTTCATGGCTAAATGTGGTGTTAGAAAGTGAAACTAGTCAGAGGTGAGTCACTAGGGGTTATGGCCTAGATGAATCTACCTCCCTCCCTGCTCTCTAGGTCTCTGTTTCCCACTGCGGTGCCTTGAGCTCTTTCTCCTCCGCCATGTGGCCTTGTTTTGGAGGACAAGGTCCCACATAGTTGCTAAGTTGCCCAAGCTGAACACAGCCTAGTAGTACCTTGTACCTCGAACCTTGTACCTCAGCATTTTAGAATGTTAGGATTACAGACATGTACCACCATGCCTGGTTTAACTTATAATTTTTAAGTATGAATTCAAGAGGTTCTGTGTAATGTATAAAACTCCTCACCCCTACCCATAATTTGGAGCTCAAGGTAAGCTTGGGTTAGAAGTCTATCATTGTGATGAATATAGTACATTGCTGGTTCTGGAGCAGCTCAGTAATGCTCAGAGTGGTGAAGTCTTACAAAATCAGGCACTCAGTTCATGATCATACATTTCAGGCCCTGAGCAAAACCATGGGAATGTCCAAGGTGGCCGAGAATTAACTCTTGTCCTCCGTACTCATCTCTTTCAGACAACAACAGTGTGATGGTTGCCACAGGTTGAAACTCCTACAAGAAAATCTGTCAGATCCTCAGAGGGATCATTTAAGGCTGATGCTTGATTGTCTTCGCTCACGACTTTTCCTCGTTTATTTGTTCGTGATGCACCTCCAGTCATATCATCAGTTCCTTTTGTTGGGTCATTATCTCTGTCAACTAGCCACACTCATCATTTAGGCTACACTACTAAGGGTTTTTTAAATCTTCTACCAGGGCCTCAGGTTATTCCTGTCGCAGCTCTGCAGTTACTTGAAGCTGTCTGTCTCATCATCTTTCTTCCTTAGGAGGCCCATTTCTCTGGCTAATGATGTGTATGTCGAGGAATGGGAAATTCCTGTTATTCCCCCATCTTATGAGAGGAGAGTAGAAAGGGCGAAGGTGCCAGCCACAACCATGGGAACAGTGTGTACCTGAACAAAACTTTGAACTTCATTAGATCTGAAACACCATGAACTGTAAGATGCAGTCCTTGTAACACCAACAAGCCAACTCACTGCTAGAATTTTTATTTCAAACTTACTTAGACATAGAAGCGATAATAAGGTGAAGTGAAGACCCTGTGACCACCACACCACAGCTGCTTCTTCCCTGACGGTGGTCAGATACTGTGGACTGCGTGGTCCACATGACTCTCAGTGATAGTGTGTGGTAAGAGTCATTTTAAAGTTAACAGGGATCTGTTTTCTGTGAGCTAGTCTCCCTAGAATGTAGACGCTTTGATACAGTCACATGTCTTAGAGACCTGAATTTCTGTAAAATAATTACCCTCTACCCAGGATTTCAAATTTTTAAGTAACTCTGGCTTGAACAGAAAGATATCGTGACCTTGGCCAAGGCAAGATTTGCTGATTCTTATTTCTGGCAACAGCACAGATACTGACTGAGCTGTTGTGTACATATTCTTTTCTCCAGGTCTAGGAATTGATCCCACATCTTTGCGTGGAGCTGCGCCCACTTCATTTTTTTCTCACTAAATTGCTAAGTTCTCCAGGCTGGGGTTGTACTTCTATCCTCCTGCCTCAGTCCCCCAGAGCTAGGATAGTAGGCATGCGCCACTATGCCTGGCTCATATTAAGAATTTGGTTTTTTTTTTTCAAGTTACCAAATAGCTATTTGATTCTTAGCTAACATTTTATAATACTTTAACTTTTATCTTGGTGTGATATAAAGAATTTTGAATCTAACAGACTTTACTCTAGCTACTTACTGGTGTGTCATTTCACCTGCCTAGTTCTCTTTCTTATCTTTAAATTCATTATAGATTAAATAACTAATGTGTGTGAAGAGCTTCAGGTATTCCCAAACTTCTGGTCTTCAGTGATCCTTCTGCCTCAGCCTCACCCATAGCTGATCAGTACAGCTGATTTTTTAAATTATCTTCTCATGGATAATTTCTAGTGCCAGTGTCTTTTATGTTCACTAATGTTCTCTGGCAACATTTAACCTTCCTTGAACCCTACCAGTATATTTTACATCTCAATATTGGAATTTTCATCTCTAGAATTTCACTTTAGGTTTAGAATTTTTTATTCCATGTCTCTATTTTTCTTTTTTATTTAGCTTCTCAAAATGGAACAGAGGTCTCATCTTATTACTTCTTCCTGCAGTGTCCTTTATTGCCTGATGTTCATTGTCTTGAGAATTTACCTTTCATGTGTCTGGTCCATAGTTAGTTGTTCCAGATGACAGCGTAAAGCCAAGCCTTACTCCCTGTTGGCTACATAGAGAAGTACATTGCCACTATTACCTAGCTCAGATCCACTGTTAAGAGTCTCAGTGATGGAAAACACATTAGCGTCTGAGTGTACATATTTTCCATCCCTTTGGACTGAGCTGCTTGTTAGATGTAGCTGTCAAATATTTTTGTAGTTGCTATGGTTTAAAATGGGGCCAGGGATGTAGCTCAGTGGTGCTGTGTCTGCTTGGCAAGTGCAGGGTCATCCCCGGTACTGCAAAAAAACAGAACCAAAAACTATTCATTGTTATGGTTTAGACTGAGAGTGTCCCCTATAAGTCTCATGTTCAGAGGTGGGATTTTTGGAAGGTGCCTGGATCTCTGGGTCACGGGCTGCTTGCTCTACCCAGGCTTGGATTCTGCTGAATGTGCTGTCAGGACAAGGCCTGGTTGGGAGACACACACGGCACCAGGGCCTGGAACTAGGAGGGTGTGTCTCCTCCCTGATCCTCTCCAACTACGAAAATATTTGACAGCTATATCTGAGAAGCAGCTTGGCCCAGTGTGATACTATTGTTTCAAAAGACTGAAGCATATTTCTTTCTGATAAAATCACAAGTGATTTTTTTTCAATAAAAAGAACAAAAATATCAAAGCCTTTTTGACAGATGTGATATTAAGCAGACTCCAAATGAAGAATAACATGAAAACCAAAGTGATGGAAAATATGTAGACTCAAACTCTAACATGCTTTCCATCAAGACTGATTTTTCTTTTTTTTTTTGGTGATAGGGTCACATTATGTAATTCAGGCTGGCCTTGAACTCACTGTGTAGTCCAGGCTAGGCTCAAAATCACTGTGATCCTCCTGCCTCTACCTCTTGAGTCCTGGAATTATAGGCACACACCACCAGGCCTGGAAAGAGTTTTACTTTTTAACAAACCACCTATCATATGATAGTTGCCTCATTTTATTTATGGGCCCTATTTTCTCTTCATTCTTTTTCTTTTTTTTTTTTAAGGTTTTTTGAGACAGGGTCTCACTTTGTGGTTCAGGCTGGCCCTGAGCTCAGCCTCAAACTCACATCACAGCAGTCCTCCTGCCTCTGCCTCCTGAGTGTTGGGATTACAGGCGTGAGCCACCACGCCCGGCACTGTGGTATGTGATACTGATTGCTGCTGGGGTGAGTCTCCACGCCCAGTATGGTATGTGGTTACCGTGGGATTGAACCCAGGTCCTTGAGCTTGCCAGACAGGCGCCAGAACCACTGAGCTATATCCCCGGCCCTTTCTCTTCATTCTCATCAACACTTGTTTGTGTGTGTGTTGGGTTTTTTGTTTTTTGTTTTTTGTTTTGTGTGTGTGTGTGTGTGTATTTAAAAGCCATCCTAATGGATATGGTTTTGATTTCTATTTCTGCATTGAACACTGATAGTGAACACCTTTTCGTGTACTTATTGACTGTTTGTATATCTTCTTTTGGAGAAATGTCTATTCAGGTCCTTTCCTTATTTTTGAATTGAGTTTTTGTGTTGGGGATGAGCATTATGTTTTTTTGTTTGTTTTAGTTTTTTGAGACAGGGTCTCACTTTGTAGTTCAGGCTGGTCCTGAACTCAGCCTCAAACTCAGCAATCCTCCTGCCTCTGCTTCCTAAGGGCTGGGATTACAGGTGTGAGTCACCACACCCCTATGTGATTACCAGAATCAAACCCAGGACCTTGCACTTGCAAGGCAGGCACTGGAACCACTGATCTAAATTCCCGGCCTGACATTATGTTTTAATATCAGAATCTATCTGTTCTACAAAGATTTGGGATTTTAAAGTGCTTATGTTGACATTTTAAATCTTAAAATAGCTAGAGAATGGTTTCATATTTTCCTTGTCATCATGTGATAGCTGTGTCTTTGTAGTTGATGAAGCAGATGGTAATTCCAAGTTGCTTCCCCTGTATTTGGGCTGTTTTCAGATTTCTGTTTCTATATGGCAAACTTCCAGAAAAGACTGGCTGTCTAGACTAATGATATGTGATTTAGGAGTGAGACTTTCCGAGGCTCCAGCAGTAGACCGGTTAAAGTTCATTTGTTTTGTTCTTTTTATTTAAAGTTCATTTGTTTTGTTCTTTATCGGTGCTGAGGAACAAACCAGGGGCACTGCACAAACTAGGCAAGTGCTGTCCAACTCAGACACACTCTCTGTTCTAAACTCCACTTTTCTATTGCTTGGAAAAGCTTATCTCTGTAAAGAAATATAAAATAGAACAAACCCCTTCACCCCTGGCACTATATTTCTAACTAGACATGCAATGAAAAAAATTCATTTTCTAAATTTTCCATGGCATTATTTAAACAAATCTGCCATAGTTCTAGCAGCAGCAGCTCTATACTCTGTGCCACGTGCTGTGCGGGGTTGGAAGTCACATATACTTGGTGCTAGAAACACAGATAGATGCAACTTTTGCCCTTCATGAGGAAGCTCAGGGTTAAAGGTCTAAAGTATAATTTATGAGGCTGTAGAAATAGAAAACTCAACCCAAATCTTCAAGGTGTGAGTTTATTCCTTCTTGTGCCTTTATCACTTTAGTATGAAGTGTCAAGGTGGAGAAAGCATGACTGATTCCTTAAGAAAAAGGTTTAAAATAACATATTTGCTGGCCGTGGTAGTGCACACCTGTAATCCCAGCACTGGGGAGGCTGAGGCAGGAGGATCACTAAGAGTTCCAGGCCAGCCTGGGTGATACAGTGAGTTCTAGGCTAGCCTGTACTAATAACAAGTCCTGTTTCAAACTAAAAATAAGTAAATAAACAAATAATAAATGAAAACATTAAAAATAGTATATATTTAGATTATTTTTACAAGTAACATTTGTTTTTCTTAAAAAAACTTTTTATTAGTATATATTTGCCATATTAGTGCTCACTCATATTGAGCATATGGAACTTGAACCTGTACATAGTATCTTAATTCTATTTTTTTTGTTTTTTTTGTTTTTTTAGGTTTTTGAGACAGGGTCTCACTTTGTGGTTCAGGCTGGCCCTAAGCTCAGCTTCAAACTCATATCACAGCAATCCTCCTGCCTCTGCCTCCCGAGTGCTGGGATTACAGGCGTGAGCCACCACACCCGGCATTGTGGTATGTGGTGCTGATTGCTGCTGGGCGTGAGTCTCCATGCCCAGTATAGTATGTGGTTACCGGAGATTGAACCCAGGTCCTTGCGCTTGAAAGACAGGCACTGGAACCACTGAGCTAACTCCCCGGCCCCTATTCCCTTCCTTTCCCTTCAGCTTCATCCACCCATCATTTACAGAAGCTTTGTTTCAATTGTTTTCCTTCCAGTCTTTTAAAAATCCTTTTCCCTTCCCCTTCCTCCATCCCTTGTTCTCCTACCCATTGAACATTTTCTTCCTGCTTCCCAATGTTTACCACCCATTTTGTCACTTAAGGTTTCTCACATAGGAGAAGCAATGTGATATTAAAATTTGTGTGTCTTGGCCCAAGGATCTAGCTCAGTGGTTCCAGCATCTGCCTTGAAAGCACAAGGTCATGAGTTTGATCCCTGGTACCAAAAATATATAAATAAAAAAATTTTAGAAAGGAAACAAAATTTGTATGTCTTATTTATTTCAAAGAAGTTATGGTCTTGAAGTGCATACATTTGTACTTAGAAATGACTCACGTATATAAATCCTGTACTTTCTTTAGCCATTTATCTGTTGATAGCATGTGGGTTGTTTTAAGATTTAGCTAATACAAATTGTGCACTATTGCCAGGGATGTAGCTCATCTTCCTGGCAAGCCGGAGGTCTTGATCCCCTGTTACCAAAAAACCAACTGTGCACTATAAATATGTATGTGCATATGTCATTGTGGTATGATGCTTTTAGTTCTCAAGGAGATGCTAGAGAGGGAATTGCTGGGTCAAATGGAACCTGTAGTTTTAGTTTTTTGAGAAAAGTCCATGTGTAATTTCCATAGTGGTTATAATAGTTTATACCCACGGACAATAGGAAGGGTTCCTTTCCCTCAGAGCCTCACTAGCATCTGTTATATTCTTTGATTTCTCAATGAGAGGCATTCTTTTTGGAATGAGGTGGAATTTCAGTGTTGCTTTATTTTGCATTTCTCAAATGAGCATTGATGTTGAACATTTTTTCATATATTTATTTGCTGCTCATATCTATTCATTTGAGAAGGGTCTGTTCATTTCAGATGCTGATTTTTGTACTGTGGCTTTGAGTTGGGAGGAGGGCTCTGATTTTTTTTTTTTTTTGAGTTTGTTATATATTCTACATATTAGCCCTTTTTCTGAGGAGTAGCTGATTAAAATTTTTCCCATTATATGTGTTGCCTTTTTACTCTGTTGGTAGTTTCTTTTGCTGTGCAAATCTTTCTGATTTGATGTGGTCCCAGTTATTGATTCTTTATAATATTTATGTGATCCAGATTTTGTTTATAAAGTCATTGCTGACACACATGTCTTCTAAAGTTCTACCTAGTCTAGCTTCCAGCAGATTTATTGTTTCTGTTTTTACATTGATCTTTGATCTATTTTAATTTTAGGTTAGAGTTACGGGTCTTGGGTCAGTCTTTGGCATGTGGAAAGCCATTTTCCCAGCATCATTTATTTAAGAGACTATCTTTTTTTCCAGTGAAGATATTTGGCCCTTTTGTCAAAGACAAGATAGCTTAGCTTAGTGTGTCTGGAGTTGCTTCTGCAACTTCTATTCTATTGGATCGTTTTTTGGTGTTTTTTTGTTGTTGTTGTTTTGTTTTTTTCCAGTTCCATGCCGCAAATAATTTAAATTTTTCCTGTGGCATTTCTTTTATTTGTTTCTCTTGTCTAATTGTTTTGGCTAGTATTTCAAGAACTATTTTGAACAGGAATGATGCTAGAACAGCTTTTGATTTTATAGTGAAAGCTTCTAGTGTTTTGACCATTTAGTACAAGGCTCGCCATTGATTTTTCATAAGTGACTTTTATCATACTGGGATAAAGACCACCATTCCAATTTACTGTGGAGTTTTCATCGTGAATGGATTTTTTCAGATGCTTTTTGGGCCTCCCTTGGGATGATCATATGATTTTTGCCCTTGGCTCTGTTAATATGGTATATTACACTTAATGATTTGCATATGTCGAAGCATCCCTGCATTCCTGGGATGAATGTTACTTGGTCATGGTGTGTCATCTTCTTGATGATTTGCTGCATTCTGTCTGAAAATATATAATTGAAGATTTTTGCATCTATATTCATTGGGGAGTTTGGCCTGTACTTCTCCTTTTTGGTTAGATCTTTCTGTGGTTTTGATATCAGTGTAATGCTTGCTTTCAGAAATGAATTTGGGGATATTGTTTCCCTTTCAATATCATTAAGTATAGTGACATTAGGTCTTCTCTAAAGATCTTGTAGAATTCATCAGTGAATCTGTCAGCACCTTGAGTTTTTTGTTGGTAGGTTTTTAACTACATTTTCAATTTCATTGACTGATACTGAGTTATTTAAAATCTTTATATCTTCTTTATTCAGCTTTGGTAATTCATATATGTCTAGAAATCTGTCCATCTCTATATGTTTTCCTTTGCATTAAATACTGGTTCTTGAGGTAGTTACTGATTAGCTTCTGGGTTTCTGTAGGATCTGTTATTATTTCACCCTTTTCATTCCTAATTGCATGGATTTGAGTCTTTCCTTTTTTTCATAAGATTGACTAAAAGTTTTTCAATTTTATTTAATCTTTCAAAGAAATAACTCATTGTTTATTGATTCAATAAACAATACAATATTTATTGTATTGTTTTCTTAGTTCCAGTTGCATTAGTATTTGCTCTGATCTTTATAATTTTACCATTGTATGATGTTTGGGCTTGACTTGTTCTTATTTTCCTAGAAGCTTGAGTTCAATATTAGGTAGTTTATTTGAACTGGCTCTGTTTTTCTGATATGGGAATTCACTGCTGTAAGTTTCTCTCCTAGGACCATTTTCATTGTGTCCCATGAGTTCTGGTATGTTGTATTGGCCTTGTTGTTTAATTGTGGAAACTGTCAGTTTCATTTTTAATTTCAACTGTTACCTGTTGGTTGTTCAAGAGGATATTACTTAATTTCCATTATGAAAATTTTTTAGTTTCTTTTGCCATTGATTTCCAATTTAATTGTACTGTAGTATAATAATATGCATAGAATAATTTCAGCTTCTTTGCATCTACTTAAGCATGGTTTGACGGGTAGTATGTGCTCTGTTTAAGAGAAGCTCCCATGTACAGCTGAGAAGAATGTGTACTCTGATGTGGTGGAGTGGAATACTCCATAGACATCTACTAATTTAATTTGCTCAAAAGTTTGGTTCAGTTTTGATATTTCCTTGTTAGTTTTTTGGAGTTGTTCTGTTTATTTGTAACAGTGGGATACTGAGTTCCTCATTACAGTTGCGTTAGCGCCTTTTCAATTGTTTTATGTCTGTTAATATTTGTTTTATATAGTTAGGTGTGCCTCTGGGTTTGCCAATAATCATTATGCATCTGCAAGTTTGAGCCTCCCCTACATCAGAGTGAGTCTGGCCTGCAGGAGAAAGCTCTACTTGCCACCTCTTTCATCTGTGTTGAAGTCTCTCTCTTCACTCCCTCTGTGGGTTTCAATTTTTTTTTTTTTTTTTTTTGAGATAGGGTCTCACTTTGTAGTCCAGGCTGGTTCTGAGTTCACTGTGTAGCCCAGGCAAGTCTTGAACTCAGCATCCTCTTGCCTGTGCCTCCCTGAGAGCTGGGATTACAGGTGTGAACCACCCCATCTGATGCTGTGGTATGTGGTACTGATTGCTGGTGGGCATCAGTCACCATGCCTGGCATTGTTGTATGTGGTTATCAGGGATGGAACCCAGGACCTTGCACTTGCAAGGCAGGTGCTGGAACCACTGAGCTAAGTCCCTGACCCTGGTTCTCAATTCTTGCTTCAGATCCTTTCTTGGTCCCAGAGACTCACTTCTCTCCTCCTTCTCTTCCTCGTGTTGCTATTTTCTAGAAGAAGATTGAAATGGGACCTTTATCTCTTACCATATACTAAATTAAAATAAAAATGGTTCAAAGAGCTAGGCATTAAAATAGAGATATTAAACCTACTACAGGAAAAAATAGCTAAAACACTTAAAGACATAGATGTAGGAAAGGATTCTTTAAACAGAACCTCAGATGCATAAGAAATAACAAGAATCAACAAATGGGATTATACCAGGCTAAAAAGCTTTGGTACAGCAAAAGAATCAGTTAGTAGATTGAAGGGACAGCCTACAGAATGGAAAGAAAATTTTTCCAGCTACTCCTCAGGGTACTAATAATACTCAGAATGTACAAAGAACTTAAAATATTAAACCACCTGAAATTTAAAACCCAGTCAAAAAATAAGCAAGAGAAATGAACAGATACTTTACAGGGAAAGAAATACAAATGATCAACAAACATGTGAGAAGGTGTTCAACAGCTCTGGCCGTTAGATAAAAGCAAGTTAAAGCAATGCTAAGGTCCCATCGTACTGCAGAAAACAATAACAGTCACTAAGAAATCAAACAATAACAAATGCTGGAATGGCTGTGGTGAAAAAGCAACCTCCCTTCACTGTTGGTGGGAATATAAACTAATATAAACATTATGGAAATCAGCATGGAGATTTCTTAGAGAACTGAAATTAGAAATTCCTTAT
>PVIR01032280.1:0-18793 GCA_004026965.1 Petromus typicus
TCTCTTTGAAAGAAAGTAAAGGGGATCCTTGGATTAGAGAGACAGATGGGAGCTGAGAAGAGGAAAAGGAGAAATAAAAAGTATAAAGGCATGATACTTAGCAGGGTGTGGTGGCATATGCCTGTGATTTCAACATTTGGGAGGCTGAGGCAGGAGGATCACAGCAGGTTTGAGGCCAGCCTGGGCTACATGGTGAGTTCAATGCCAGTCTGAAACACATACAAAACACCATTTCAAAATAAGATAGGATATGTATATGTACCAATTCTCCCATGATGAATATATTTAGTACATATTACAAAAATATATCATTAAAATTGATAAAAAATAAAATCATGAATCAGAAAATTAATATTTGTTCAATAATGACATTCTTTTAAACATATTAGAATGAGAGTCAGAAAAAAATCTAAGGAATGATTTGTTTCAAGGTTCAAAGTTCCAGAGAATACACCGAGATACCCTAGTCAATCTTGAAAGGATTACTGGACTGCTCTAGGATTCACTTACCAGCCTCTGGCATCTTTTATGTAATCGATAGAATCAGCAGCACTTCCAGAGCAGACTTAAGAACAAGATAGTGAAAGAAGTACTTTGGTGTCCTCTATTTTACTTAGAAAATTTAAAGTGAGGACAATTAAAAGTGAAAAGACAAAGGAATTTCAAAACTTTAGGGAGTGAAACCTAATTTACTCTGATAAAACATTTGGGAAAAATTCAATGCAAGCAGTGTTCTCATTTTGTAGAAAAAATATACTAAAATGAAATTATTTGTTCAGTTAATTAGGCAGACAAAACTAAAACCATAATTTCTTCAAAAATACTATATTCTCTTTACTGAATCCACATGGAACTTAACTTCAATACTCACTGTAAGAGTTGAATCTCCAAAAAAAGCAGGGAAAATATCTTTATCTAAGATAAAATAGTAATAATATTGAACTACAAAATTAAAGATTACTCAAGATTTTAATCAAAGCTGTGTTTTACCCACAGAAATCATCAACAAGATTAAGTGTTCTCTATATTATCTTTACATTCCATAATTTTAAGTGGTAACAAAGACTTACCTGGGTCAGAAGATGCTTCTTGGAAAAGTTTGAATAAGAAAAAGAGAGGCCACGAAGGTTCTAGAATTTAGTATATTAATACGACCATATACCACTAATATTAATTTCAAAAATGTTTTCTTCCTATAATATGTACCCCTCAATATGTTCATGTGTAGTTACGAAAATTAGATCAGTTATTATGGTAAACAGAACTTTGATGACTTAAACATTTAAGTTTATTTTAGTAATATACTTTTATTTTTCAAACATCAATTTTACTGGTGATTTAAGTAGAACACAAGAGATTAGAATGCTCTAAGAACACAGTATTTTTCTTGACAAATAAGTGAATATATGAAAATCAACAAAAATCGTACGTCATATTATAAAACTGAAAGAAACAGTAGGTACCTTACAATAAAAAGAATAAGTGAAATTCCTTGAACCCTATTCTTTTGAAAATAATCTAACTGTGGAATGGAGGTACAGTTCGATGGTACAGTGTTTGTCCCTCATTTGTGAGGACCTGGATATGATAGTATCAAAAACCAAACCAAATCAAACCAGTCAAACAAAAAACAAAAGCAAACAGAAAATCTGGTTTGAATTCTAAATTCACCCTGTTTGCTTCTCTGAGTTTCTGTGACACACCTTCGGTAGTTCATAACACATTTCTTTGTATAGTTTATATCATTTTTACACAGATAGGAGATAATTATTTCTCAAACTAGATGGTAAGTTTGGTTGAAGGTAGAGATTTTACAGTATCTAACACTTTACATTGAATCTAAGAAGCACACAGTGAAGAGAGGTTGGCATGCACTTTTTGGCAAACATCTCTCCAAAAATCAGTTGGAGTGGAAAGGAATATGTGACTCTGTGGTAAGATGTAAAATCTAGACAGGTAAGATATACATTACACAAGGACTGCTGCCTGGACAAAAGGACTAGGAGTAGATTTTATTTAATTTTGAAAGCAAAACTACAGTATGGTCCACAACAGCACAATATTTAAATGGGAAAAAATACATGCACATTTTATTTCAACCATAGATTAAGTAGTAACTGTAAATACAATTCTAACACTATCAGCATGTATAGATAATGAATAAGCTCAAGAACAACATGCTAAAGATATAGTTGTTTAATCAAAGGAAATCTTCATATGGTGTTATTGCTCCTTGTGATGAGTCTTCAAAAACCTTTACCTCTTCTACCTTCTTTTGTGTCATGCCTACAGGGGGGGAAAGTCACACAATCATTAATCTGAGGTAAAAATATTCCAGGAACAGAACAGCACACACCCTCCTCCACTATGTAAATGTCAATTTAATAGCTTTAAATTTTAGAAAGTACAAATGAAAAAAATATTCATCTAGCTGTTTAGAAACTATAAAACAATGGACAAGTCTGCTCTTTATCTGCTCTCCCCAGCTTTAATGCAAATAAGTCTATTTGACATTTGTATTTTGTTGGAATAAAGTGTCGGCTGGGTTTTTAAATTCATTACAGCTTAGAAGTACAATATGATATAGTCATTAAATTGAAGGCATAAGTTTTAGAAGGTATTAGGTACCTATAAGCAAGTGAGAACACTGAATATATTTATATTTCTGATCCTTTCTAATGATTATTTAACTTAGTGATCCTCAAGTTTGCTCAGGGCCAGTGCAGCACAAAATGGCATTAATTTTGCTATCTAAAACACTTTTACTGACACTTTTCTGTCAGTAAATATAAACTGTTGAAGTAAGCATTACAATCTGAGTTTTTCAACTATCATACACAAATAAAATCGGTTATTTGATTAGTATTCATTAATACTTAAGAGCATAAGCAACAACTGGTGCCCAAGAAGAAAGAAAAATTCTCCAAATCAAAAATTTAAAAAAAATTTTTAAATGTACCTTAGGGTTTTTTTCAACCAATAGGATGGCTCTGATAATTATCAAATGTTTAGAGTGTAATACCTCATCCTATTTCACAAGACAGGTATTCTGCAAGACTACACTTTAAGAAAAAGGGACTTAAATGATGGCAAAATACCTGGCAAAATACCCGTCCTTTTCATTGTAATAACTAATTGTAGGATGCAAAATTTTCCCCTAAATGACATTTTAAATGTAATGGAAGGACACACGAACAGTACAATACACCACTAACATGAGATCCCATGTGTCAGCATAACCATAATCTATTAATTTGCTGACTGATACATATTAAGTGCAAAAGAATGTGTTTATATCAATTTTAAAAATCAATAAAATGTCAACAAAAACTATAAATATTTTGATATGCCTTCTAATTAAATTCCCAGGGACATTTTTATATTAACATAATTTAAGTTTTTAGTACTTTCATTAAGGATAAAAACTGTACCTATGTACATGTGGCCAAGAGTTTTGGTTTTATGATAAGCATCAGTTATTAAAAGATACACTACACTAGAAGTAAAATGCTAATGGCAGTCAAAACTTGTTGGGAGGAATATGCCATATACATTTGAGATTTTTAAAAAATTATTATACTGAACAATCTGAAAATAAAACAACTACAATTGCAAGTTTTAAAATGCAGTATGTCCATACAAAGGAATGCTATGCAACGATATAAAGAAACGAAGTACTGATATATGTTACAGCATGAATGAACCTTGAAAACATTAAAAGAAGCCAGACATGAAAGGCTGCATGTAATATGGTTCCATTTCTATAAAATCTCCAGAAATGAAAAATCTGTACACACAGAGAGTAGATTAGCACTTACCCAGAATTGAGCATAACAATGAAGAATAATTGAAATGGAAAGAAAAGACAACTGCATGTTGTTTACTCAACTTTCAGTCTTTGCTAAATGGCTAAATGGCTCTGATGATATATCTGTGTGCTTAAAATATTTTAAAAATATGATTTATTTCCTTGGGAAATTTTTCATAGAATTGCTGCCAGCCAGTCCCATTAATTTGGAGACAGATGTTTTATTCATCTTAGCCTACTTACAAATATTTTAGGTAACAATTTAAAGACTTTCATAAAAAGCTATCAAATAAGAAATTTTGTCATTAAAACTAAACATAGCTTTCTACTGTACTTATATATTTATGCATATAAATATTATTGTACAACATTACATGCACTGTCAAAGAAAATATTGTACATACTTTCATACTCTTATAGCACGTCTCTTCTAGAAAAATAATTGGACCATTAAGAGAATAATTTCCTACCAGAAAAAGAGTAAAAAGACAAGCAATGTATAAAATGATATAAAGCTATTTATAAATATTTAAAAACATTGATGTTTCATAGGTAACAAGAAGAATGCAAATTAAACCAAAGAAATATTATCCTCCTCAATACATTTGCCAAGAAATGATGATGATGGTGGTCATGATGGGGACAGAAGTGGTAATACTAGGAGGAGCACAGAAAAATTGGTACTTTACCGAGTTATTGTTGAAAATACAAATTAGTACAATTTACCTAAAAGAAAATGTAAATCAAAAGGATAAATCCTTTATTCTAGAGTCAGGATTTTAACTAAGAATTCTACCTATAGCCAGTGTTTGCAGATATATCTTAAATTATACCTAAAAGCTGAGTTTATTACAGTACAATTTAAAATAAGAAAAAAGTTAGAAGCATTAATCAATACTTAACAATAAGTTATTAATTTTAAAAAACTATAGCATAGCCATTCAATGGAATAACTAGAAGCCATTAAAATGTAGAATACTTAATAACATGGAATGATGTTTATGTAGACATTTGGTAGCTTTGTACCTTCTCCTCCATCAAAAGCTGAATACAATGCTGTGTACATATAGGAGATAAGTAAATTGAAAAATATAGCAGATTGTTAACATGGCTGATCAGAGGAGGAGTTGCATGAGAGGTTATCTGAGAGGAGCCACTGAAACCAGAGCTACTCAGTAATAAAGGAGGGTCTTATACCCGCAGATAGAATATTACATGGAAAGACAATGTATGTAGATGAAAACTAAGGACTGAATCAATGAAGAGGGAAACAGCCAATAGGGCTGGTCCACCACTCTAGCTTCAGGCCCCACCAGGGAGCAGCCATTACAAGAGCATTTCAAATAGCCTGAGGGAATAAATGAACAAACAGGTGTTTCAGAGACTGTAGTCCAGGGTCTGACTCTCCATATAGCAGCCTTTTTGCCACCTCAGCTCCAATACACTCACAGGGGAAGGCTGCAGTCTGGCCACATCCTCACTAGCACTCACCGAGGGAAACGGGACCCCTTAACTCCCTCTGGACAGAGGATAAATGGCGAACAAGGATGGAGGGGACCTCCACAGATTTGCACTTCTTCCTGAAAGCTGTTGCTGATTCCCAGAATTCTATGCCACTTGCAGCTATCTCCTGCAGAATCTGCAGCTGGAGCCTGTGAATACATCTACTGATCCCTGGTCCCCACTAAACAGGGACCAATTCTGTGGTGCTCGCCTTGTTAGTGAACCTGTCCACAGATTCTGCCATAATTTGTTCCTTGGCCAAATGGGACAATGTCACTCAGTCTGTATGACAGTGGAGTGCCTTTCTGGAACTGGGTTTGCTTGCGCTTGGTAGTGGAAAGAACAGAGATGATAATGGTGTGGGTGCGTATAATCAGTCTTTGCAATCGGGGCAAGAAGGAAGTGTGTGAACACCCAGGATTATGGCAAAGTGGTCATGTATGACCTGAACATACATATTCTCTCTCTTTTATTTATTTATTTATTTATTTATTTGAAACAAAGTCTTGCTATACAGTTCAGGCTGACGTTGAATTTTCTGTTTCAGCCTCTCAGATGCTATATATTCTGATCAGAGTTTCTGAACTGAGTTCCTGTTGGATATGTTCTGTTTTGCTTTTGTTTTTTCCTTTGATTTGCTTCGATTAAGTTGTTTTCTATATTCTCTTCCTATTCTCATCTCCTATGTAGAGTTTTCACCTCAAAGTCTTGTAGCAATACTATTTTCTTATTTCCTCCTTATTTCTCTGACTTTTTGAAATCCTCAAGCCTTAGTTCATCATATTCTTCTCAGTCACTCCTACCTTCTCTTATACTCTCTGCCCTCTCCATTCTATTCCCTTCACCCTTCCTTATCTTACCTAGTGCCCTGTCTCCCTTGCCTCTTTTCCACATTACAGGTGCACAAATTTGTCAACTGATTCTGACAGCCTCTTAGCTTTCCCCAATTACAAAGTACTCCTCCCTCCTGCTATGTCTCATCTTGGCCTTCACAAATATCTTCTTAAAGCCCTCAACATTAAGCCTTTCAATCAAACTAAAAGTCCTCCAACAGAATCTGACCCCATACTAATGTGTTTCACCTATCACTATTCCCCCATCTACTTGGCCCTCTACATACTTATGCTTCTTTCTCACCCATCCTTCCTTCTCTCCCCTTCATGTCTCCTACAACATCATGGAATATCTGAATGCAGGCTCCAAAGAGTACTGATAAAGGCAAAAGTATAAATCCAAGGTCTATCATATCTAAGCAAAATGTATAATTGAATCTGTTGATGATATCACCAGAAGCACAGAGTTTAAATCACTTTAATTAGAAAGCTGAAGAGCTAAACATAGTCTCAGCACAACTAAAGCTGAGAACACATCACAGGGAAGCAGTATCTTCCTGATAATATCTTCATATCAATTGCAAGCTCTACCCATCATACAGAATCTCAAGCTTCAGCATTGTAAAAAGGAAGAAAACAAAAACCAAATATACACACCCCAGATCATGAGAAAACAAGGTAACAAAAAACCATCAAAGGGCTTCATCTCTCCCATGGCAGATTCAAGGGGCCCAGATGAGGAGAAAAGCAAACACCAGGTAGCAGAGCACACAAATTGTTTAAAGAAGAGATAAAGAAACTTGGCAAGTTCAAAGAGGAGTTTATGGAATTATCATACAAAATGACAATGTGGATTTGAGGAAAACAAATTAAAAAATGGAACAGCTGAATGAAAAATTTTCCAGATATAAAATCAAAAAAAAAGTATCATATAGAAATTCCATATATAAAAAAACTATATAAAAGTCAGAAACTAATAGATGTGAACAGAAGGTTTCTGAAATCAATGACAAAATGCTAAATTATGACTAAGTACTAACAGAATTCTCTAACAAGAGAATAGGTAAAAGTCATTCAAAAACTACTAAAAGACACTAAGAAGACCAACCTAAGGCTAATTGGAATTAGAGAGAAACACAAAGATAGTAAACAGAGAATAAAAAAATTTGTTTACCAAAATAATAATAGAACACTTCCCATATTTAAGAATTCAGCTTACAGGTAAGGTAGGCTTACAGAACACTAATGAACTATGATGACAAAAGAAGCTTCAAAAACACGTAATTAAAATACCAGACATCTAAAACCAACAACAACAGTATGTTTAAACCAGTTAGAAAAAAGTAATAAAAATCACATAATAAAGGTAAATACAACAGCAGACTTGTCAACACAAACTTTAACAGCCAGAAGATCTTGAAGTGAAGTGCTTCGAGCCATAAAAGTAAACATCTTCAACCCAGAGTAACATATTCAGCAAAGTGTTCCTTCAAAATAAAGGACGTTTCATGAGTAATGACATTTTATGAAAAGCAACAAGATATTTATGAATACCAAACCAACACTCCACAAATACTCAAGAAAATCTCCTAGACAGAAACAATGAAACCAACAAAGCTAAAAATCTAGATGGAATGATTACATCAAGTATGGTAAATAGCTAAATAGGAAGAAAGTAGGAAAAGAAAAATGAAGTTGTCAGCACTAGAGAAAGAGCATAATGTTAGGAATTAATCAATACTTCTCATTAATAACTCCCGATGTTAATGGCCTTAACAGTCCAATTAAAAGAACAGATTGGCAGCCTGGATCAAAAAATACAGTCACATAGTATATTGCATTCAAGAAACTCATCTGATCCAAAAAGATACTCACTGACTAAAAATCAAAGCATGAAAACAAGATTTCATGTACCAGGACCCTAAAACAAACAGGATACCAATTATAATCTCAGACATAGTGTACTTCAAGCTAAAACTTATCAAAAGAGACAAAAAAGGTTACTATATACTAGCTAAAGTACTAATACAGCAAGAGGAGATATAGTTGGTAAATACATATGTACCAAATGTTGGAGCCCTTATCCTTATAAAACACACTGCTGGACACAAAATATCCAATAAATACTAACAATTATCCTGGATGATCTCCATATTCCACTTTTACATAGAAACTGAAAATATCAAAGAAATGTCAGAGATGAATCACACTCTTGAACATGCAGATTTAAAAGCTACCTACAGAGACTTCTACCCTAGTACAACAGAGCACACATTCTTCTCTGCAGCACATGGAACATTGTCCTAAACAGATCAGACACTAGTGCACAAAGCCTGCATAAATAAATGTAAAGGAATCAAGATCACCACGTGTTTACTATCAGACCAATGTGTAATGAAAATAGAAATAAAATGAGTTTGAGGAATACAGAAAATTTCAGTATTTAGCAATTCAATAACACACCTTTGAATAGCAATGGGTCAAAGAAATCGAGGATGAAATGAAATAATTTGTGGAAGCAAATGACAATACCAGTACCACACACAAGAACCCATGATACATAACAAAAGCAGTTCTGTGAAGAAAGTTCATTGCAGTCGATGCTTACATTGGAAGACAGTGCAAGCCCAAATAAATAAAGTAATGAGGAACCTCAAAATACATGAGAATCAACAAAAATGTAAGCCCAAGGCAAAAATAAGGAGGAAAATCATAAAGATTAGAGCAGAAATTAATTAAATGGAGGCAAAAATGCAAATGATCAATGACTCAAAGAGCTGAGAGAATAAAAAAATAAATAAACCCTTAGCCAAACCTAACAAAAGAGAAAAAGACTCACATAAATCAATTAGAATTAGAACTGAATTCTGAGGATAAAAAGTAATTAGAAAAAAGGTGAAATTACAACAGATACACTCAAAATAGATAGTAACTATTGTGAAATACTGTATTCCAAAAAATAGAAAAAGTTTTTTTTTTTTTTTTTTTTTTTTTTTTTTTTTTTTTGAGACAGAGTCTTACTTTGTAGTTCAGGCTGGCCCTAAACTCACAGTGTAGCTCAGGCAAGCCTCAAATTCACAGCAATCATCCTGCCTCTGTCTCCTGAGTACTACATTTACAGGCATGAGCCACCACACCTGGCACTGTAGTATGTGGTACCGGAAATCAAACTTGGGATCTTGCACTTGCCAGGCTGACACCAGAACCACTGAGCTAACTCCTCAGCCCCAAATTGGAAATCTTGAAGAATTTAATAGGTTCTTATGCTTGGACAAATTACCAAAATTAAGTAAAAAAAACTATTGAAAAACTCAATTGCAAGCAACAGTTTTGAGGAAGTAATAAAAAACTTGTTGAGCAAAAAATGTATAACAGACTCATTGCTGAATTTTCTTAAAGATTATATATCACCAATATTTCTCAAACTTTTCAATAAAATTGAAAGGAAAGGAGTGCTTCCAGAGACCCTTTTCTGGGAGCCAGCATCACCCAGAATGCAAAATCAGAGAAAAATCCAATGAAAAACCTTATCTGAATCAGATAAAAGCTACTTATGACAAACCAACAGTCAATGTCACATTAAATGGTAAAAAACAGAAAGCTTTGCCTCTAAAATCAAGAACAAAGCACCAGCCGTGGTGACTCATGCCTGAAATCCCAGCATTTGGAAGGCAGAGGCAGGAGGATTGCCATGAGTTTAACACAAGCCTGGGCTACATAGTGAGTTCAGGGTCAGCCTGAACTACAAAGCGAGACTCTGTCTCAAAAAACTAAAAATAAACAAACAAAAAACAAGGATGCCAACTGTCACCACTTTTGTTCAGTATAATTCCAGAAACATTAGCCTGATCAGGCAAGATAAAAAAATAAAAGGAATACATATAAGAGAGAAGAACTAAATTTATCTTTATTTGCAAAGGACATGGTAATATACATAGAAGACCCAAAGAATTCCAACAAGAAAACTCTTAGAAGCAATAACCAGTTTCAACAGTGTAGCAGTATACAAAATCAACACCAAAAATCAATAGTATTCATGTATACTAATAATGAACTCAGGAGGAAGAAATTAGGGAAACAATAACAATCACAATAGCATCAAGAAAAATTCAATACCTAGGAATTAACCTAACTGAGAAAGTGAAGGAGCTCTACAAAGAAAACTACAGCACTCTGAAAAAAGAAATCCACAACACCAGTAAATGGAAAGATGTCCCCTACTCCTGGATAGGTAGAACAAACATTGCCAAAATGGTCATATGACCAAAATTTATACAAAGATGTAATATAATGCCAACCAAAATGCCAACAACCTTCCTCACAGACTAGAGAAAACAATATTAAAATTTATATGGAATCGGAACACAACAGGAATAATAAAAGCAACAAGAGTCAAACAGGAAGCATCACAATACCTGACTTCAAATTATTATACATAGTAGAAGTGATAAAAATGGTATGATATTGGGACAAAAACAGATATGTGCATCAATGGAATAAAATAGCAGTGAAGGAAATATCCCCAGACACAATCAGAAAGCAACTGATCTTTGACAAAGGGGCCTAAAATATACATGAGAGATAAGATAATCTATTAAACAAGTGGCACCTGGAAAATGGGCTATTTCTATGCAGAAGATTGAAATCAGACTCATATCTTCCACCAAGTATCAAACAAAATAAAAATGGATCAAAAAGGCAAGCATTAAAACAGAAACAATGAAATTACTGGAAGATAAAATAGGTGAAACATTTGAAGTTGTAAGTGTAGGCAAGGGTTTTCTGAATAGAACCCCAAGTCCACAAGAAATAACAAGAATCCACAAAAGGAATTATATCCAAATAAAAATTTCTGCACAACAAAGGAATTAATTAGTAAAGAAATAATCAACAGAATAGGAAAAATTTGCCAACTATTCTTCACATAGAAGATTAATACACAGAATATATAAAGAACTTAAAAAAATTAGGTGACCCAAACTAAAAAATTAATGAAAAATAAGCAAGTAAAATGACTATAGATGCACCTCATAAGCAAAAGTACTTATTATTCTGATAATAAGAGAAAAACAAATTAAAACAATGCTAAAATTTTATCTTACACCAGAAAGAGTTGCAGTTGTACAGAAATCAAAAAATAACAAATACTGACAAGGTTAATTGAAAAAGGAACCCTTCTACATTGTTGGCGGGAATTTAAACTAATACAAACATTATGGAAATAAGTTTGGAGATTTCTCAAATAAATAAAATTAGAAATTCCATTTGATCCAGGAGATAGAGACATCATACTACCATAATACATGCATTCCAATGTTTATAGCATCATAATTCTTAATACATATATCCTGGAATCAGCCTATATGGCCTTCAACAGATGACTGGATAAAGAAAATGTGATGATGATAAAAACACTATAGAAAATTGGAATAGATGGCCTTTATCTCAACCTGATAAAAGTCATCTATGAAAAACCAACAGCCAACATTAGGGTATATGGTCAAAACCTGAAATCTTTCATGCTAAAATCAGGAACAAGACAAGAATGTCCATTATCACTACTCTAATTTGATATAATTCTGGAAATATCCACAGCAATTAGACAAGAGAAAGAAATAAAAGGAATAATGATAGGAAATGAGGAAATTAAATTGTCATTATTTGAAGATGACATGATACTCTATAAAAACTTCAACAAAAGTCTTCTAGACTTCACAATTAAATTTGGTAGAGTAGCTTGATACAAGGTCAACACTCAAAAATCAATAGCATTCCTGTACATGAGCAACAGACTCGCTGAGAAAGGAACTAGAGAAACAATTCCTTTCACAATAGTATCCAAAAAATGAAATACCTAAGAATCAGTCTAACAATGGGAGTAAAAAACCTCTATTCAAACAAAAACTACAACACTCTGAAAAAAGAGGATATCAGAAAATGGAAAGACATCCCTTGTTCTTGGGTAGGAAAAACCAATATAGTGAAAATAGCCATACTTCCCAAACTGCTATATAGATTCAATGCAATCCCAATTGAAATTCCAGCAGCAACTTTTACAGAACTAGAGAAAACAATCCAAAAACTTATTTGGATCCAGAAGAGACCAAGAATAACAAAGCAATTCTAGGGAACAAAAATATGGCAGGGAGTATCACAATCTCCAACTTGAAACTATACCACAAAGTCACTGTGATAAAAACAGCATGGTACAGCCAAACAAGCAGAACTGAGGACCAATGGAATAGACGAGAAGATCCAGAAACAATTTCAGACATACTAACACACCTCATCTTTTTTTTTTTTTTAAGGTTTTTTGAGACAGGGTCTCGCTTTGTGGTTCAAGCTGGCCCTGAGCTCAGCCTCAAACTCACATCACAGCAATACTCCTGCCTCTGCCTCCCAAGTGCTGGGATTACAGGGGAGAGCCACCACACCCAGCACTGTGGTATGTGGTACTGATTGCTGCTGGGGTGAGTCTCCACGCCCAGTATTGTTATGTGGATACCGGGGATCAACCAGGGTCCTTGCGCTTGCAAGACAGGCGCTGGAATCACTGAGCTAGATCCCCGGCCCACATCTCATCTTTGATAAAGGAACCAAACATTCTCAATGGAGGAAAGATAGCCTCTTTAGTAAATGGTGCTGGGAAAATGTTTTCAACTTACCAAAGCTTAAAACTACATCCATCTCTCTCTCTATGCATTAAATTAAAATGAAAATGGATTAAATATCTAAATATTAAAACAGAAACAATAAACTTACTAGAAAGCAGGTTAGGTAGAACTCTTGAATACACTGATGCAGGAAAAGACTTTATGAACAAAACCTCAGTGGCACTTAAACTAGCACGAGGATCAACAACTAGAATCTCATTCTATTAAAAAGCTACTGCACAACAAGAGAAACCACCAACAGAGTGAAAAGACAATCCATAACGAGGGAAAACTTTTTTACCAGCTGTACCTCAGACAAAAGATTATTACCTAGAATATATAAAGAACTGAAAAAAGTCAGACCCTCAAATTAAAAAACCCAGTCCCAAATGGGCATCTGAAATGAATAGACATTTCTCAGATGAAGAAACAGAAACAGGAAATAACTATATCAAAAATTCTCAAGAGATGTAGATGATTAAGTCAATATTAATTAAGTTTATTAATTTAATTAAATTATTATTAAATTATTGAATTAATATTAATTAATAATCAATATTGATTAAGTCTTAATCAATATGAAGATTCCACTCAACCCAGAAAGAATAGCTGCTATTAAGAAGTCATCCAACAACAAATGCTGCTGGGTTTGTGGGGAAAGGAACTCTTCTCCCTGTTGGTGATGGTGTAGATTGGTGCAACCACTATGGAAACCAGAATGGGGATTCCTCAGAAAACTAGGATTAGAAGTCCCATTTGACCCAGCTATTCCCCTGCTGAGTATCCTTCCAAATGAATTAAAAACACCATACCACAGTGATACAATCATACTCCTGTTTGTAGCATCACAGTTTATAATAGCTAAATCTTAGGAACAACCCAAATGTCCATTAACTAGTGATTGAAGAAAGAAGATGTGGGTTTTTTTGGTTTTTTGGTATTTTTTGAGATAAGGTCTTGCTTTGTAGTTCAGGCTGGCCCTGAGCTCAGCCTTGAACTCACAGCAATCCTCCTGCCTCTGCCTCCCAAGTGCTGGGATTACAGGCGTGAGCCACCATGCCCGGTGGTATGTGGTACTGATTGCTGCTGGGGCGAGTCTCCACATCCAGCACTGTGGCTTGTGATTACCGGGGGATTGAATCTGGGCCCTTGCACTTGCAAGGCAGGCACTGGAACCACTGAGCTAAATCCCAGGCCAAGATGTGGGTTTTTTAATAAAATGGAGTACCATGCAGCCATAAAGAATGATGAGCTAAAGAAATTTATAGCTAAATGGATAGACCTTGAGAGCATACTCTTAAGTGGAATAAATAGGACACACATGTGTAAATACTTAATAATTCCTATTTTGTGAGAAACTGAAAGTGTAAATGAGGACCAAACTGTACAATAGGTAATGTAAAATAGGGAGAAAAAGTCCAAAGAGAAAGGGGAAGTAAGGGGAAGGGATTGGGGAGAGGAGAGAAAGGAAAGAAAAAAATATGAGACAAGAAGGAAAAAATGGAAGTAAATTTTCTTATAAACAGAGAGGGATGGAAGGGAGGAAAGTGAATCGAGAAAGAAACAAGAACCAAGATATATCGTGCACAGGTGCAAAACCCAGTGATAAATGTGATCATAATGCGCACCTAAAACATACCAATAAAGGGGGGCCGGGGATTTAGCTCAGTGGTTCTGGCGCCTGTCTTGCAAGCGCAAGGACCTGGGTTCGATCCCCGGTAACCACATACCTACACTAGGTGTGGAGACTCACGCCCAGCAGCAACCAGTACCACATACCACAGTGCTGGGCGTGGTGGCTCACGCCTGTAATCCCAGCACTCGGGAGGCAGAGGCAGGAGCATTGCTGTGATGTGAGTTGGAGGCTGAGCTCAGGGCCAGCCTGAACCACAAAGCGAGACCCTGTCTCAAAAAACCTAAAAAAAAAAAAAAAACAATAAAATTAATGAATAAATAAATAAAAAGAAAATATGGCATCTATCCACAATGGAATACTACTCAGCTATAAAAAGGATAATTTGAGGCAGTTGCAGGAAATGAATACACTTAGAAAATATGTGAAATAAAATAAATCAGACACACAAGCTTAAATACCATATGGTTATCTCTCATTTGATAAGGTTAAGTACAAATAAAGAGCAAAATAAAGGTTTTATGAAAAGAAACCAGGAGATAGGAAGGGGTCCAGGAGAATGAGAGCAAGGAGAGGGAGAGAAAGGAAAAATTTAAAGATTTAAGATGTGTCACTTTGCTGGGATGTATTTCAGTGGCACCCCTGCAGCCTGGAAAGGGCACAGTCCTGAGTTTGATCCCTGATACTGCCAAAAAGAAAACAAGATATGTCACTTATGTGTACTAAATGCCTGCAATGAATGTGAACATTATATATCTTAGACACGAACTAAAGATAATAAGAAATGAACATGAGGAAATGCAATTTAGAGATGAGGGAGAGAGCTAGGTGGGATAAGGGAGGGGACTGAAAAAGAGTAAAGCTGTGTTATGTACATGCACCTTCTCCCTAAAACGCATATTAACTTCATTTATTGCAAACATGTGCTATAAAATTAAATTAAATCTGAAAAAAATATATACTGACCTGAAGAGGACCAAGAGATAGGGGAGAGAGAGGAGGCAGAAGAGTGAGGGAAAAAATTAAGATGTGATATTTACATGTTCTAACTCCTCACAATGAATGTGATATAATGTATGGTAAGCATGCACTAATAAAAAGAAAAAATACATCTATCATCTATCTATCTATTTATCTATCTATCCATCTATCTATCTATCTATCTATCTACCTATCTACCTAGGTGGATGGATGAATAGATAGATAGATAGACAGACACATAGACAGACAGACAGACAGATAGATAGGCAGGCAGATCGACAGATAGATAGAGACTAGCCAGGCAGAGCTGCATTCTGAAAATAGAAAGATAATTGAGGAGTAATCTTTATGTGAAAGTTCAAATTCCAACACAGTCATGTAGATAAATACTCCACTGCAATACTGTATGATAAGTGCTGATAATTTAATATGTATCACACAAGATGGATACAAAGAAGAAGATAAAGACCTATAACAATGATAGGGAAGACTTCATAGAAGGTATGGCTCTTAAACTGCATCTCATTGGGGGAGAAGCTATTAGGCAGATAATGATGGCTGCCTCAGCACTCAAGACTGAAGAAAGTGAACATCTAAAACTATGAAAGGAGAAAGAACATTACATGTTTGTGAAATCATAAATACTTCTTTACAAGGGGTACTGCAAACAAGAGATTAGGTAGAGGAAACAGATACACTGGACTTTGTATTCCATGCTGAACACCAGATTTATCATCAGTCACTCAGAACTAGTGAGGAATTTTAATAAAGTGATGACTGGAACACACTATGATTTTATCAAGGTCACTCTGACAATAGTATGAAAGTGAAATGGATTGAAGTAAGATTGAGGAAAGAGCCCATTAAGATCTCTAAAGATGAAATATGTGCATTTACCACTGCTTCATTCCAAAACACCTACAAAGTAGCAGTACAGAAAATTTTAAAAAGAGGAAAAAGATCAAAGCATAAAAGTCAGAAGAATGAAGATATAACAACAAAAGTTTGAAAACTGCGCTTGAGTTTACTGCCGAGAACACTATAAGGATATGGAATTAGCAGAACTAGATAATTACAGATGCTATTGAAACTGTAGCTGAAAACAGGATTAAGAATGATTAAGCAGTAGACTACTCTTCTCCACAAACTATACCTGGACCTTTCTCCTCACCAAAGTTCTGCAGATAATTTTTCTCTGCAGAGACTGAATCAGATTAGCGTTCATTGAAGGAAAACAGGCAAAACTGAGGGCAAGGATTCTGTGCCAACAGGATTAAATGAAAGTTTACCAACGGAACACTGAACCTCCAGTTCCTTCCCTCACAGTTCCAGGAACACTGGCTTAGCGCTAGGTTTATTAATTTCCAGCCAGGAGCTTAAAGTTACTTCTTCAGAGAATTTGGATAGCTAAAGAGAAAAATCCAAGGCTCTGCAGTGAAAATATCTAGCCAAATTATCCTTTAGTAATTATCCTATAGTAAGTTAACAATTACAAAACCTTTAAGTGTACCTTTCTTAAATATAAATGAACAGTCAGGAATCATTTGAAGAAATCCTTTAACAGTGGAAAGACAGACAAAACAGAAAGAAACAATCTAAGAAGTGCAGACATGTTTTAAAGAAATCATTATTAACAGCTTGAAGAACATTTGCCAATAGCATGTGGAATACCCAGGGTTTGATCTCTGACATCAAACAACAAAAATCACTAATACCTTCAGAGAAGCCATAAAATAAAAACAGAATGCTCCTAACAGTGCACATACACACAATCGTGAAAGAAGACAACACTCTGTCACGAAGTAAAACTAGCAGAAAGAAAAGATCACTAGAAAAACTGCAATAAAAAGTCGAGTTTGTATCCCAGATATTTTTCCAAAAATACAGGGAAAAATTGATGGAAAAAATGTAGATCAGTTCAGGGTATCAAACATTAGTATTTTCAGAAAGAACAGAGATATAATAGGGGAGAAAAGTAGTAGAAACCTAATTCAAGAAAGTAGCCTACAACTAAAAGAAATGTTTGGCTCCAATATGAGCCTCAGTGGGTGAAAGACACACATTCTATCATCTGAAATTTAACTGTTCCGAGAGAGATCTCAAAATCTTCCATAGAAAAGCAGATTACCAAATGGTCCTCAAAGTTAAAAGACAATGGAACTACTTTAAAAGTTCAGAGGAAGCCAGGAATGGTGGTGAATGCCTACAACCCCACAGCACTGAGGAGGGTGAGGCAGGAGAATCTATGTGAATTCCGGGCCAGTCCAGGCTATATAGTGAGTTCAAGGTCAACTGAACTGCAGAGTGAGACCCTGTCTCAAAACAAAACAAAAACCCAAAAGAGGAAAAATTTTTCCAAGCTATAATTTAATATCCAATCTTATCAGCTAAGTATAATGGCAGAATACATACCTTTTCAGACATGTGAGATCTCCAAAAAAATATTATCTTCCCTGCAATCTTTCTAGAAGCTTCTGGAAATTGCATTGTATTGGGAAAGAGGGAAATAATTTAAGGACAAGAAGTACAAACAAAATCCACAAAAACTAGAGAGCAAACAAAGTAGAGACTACAACAATGGTGTAGAGGGAAGAATCCAGCTGAGTAGCAGACTAAAACAGAAACAGTTCCAGATGATACAACAGGGATCGGAAGACTCTGGAAGAGATGAGTTCAAGATGAAACTGACAGATTTAAATTAAAAGCCAGGAGGTGGGGAATGAACTGCTGGTAAGTGTGTAGAAAACTAAACCAATAGGAAGATACCAAGGGAGGGAATAGGTGAGTCAAATGGAACCTGCCATAAAGAAGGATAAATGAGGCATTTCAAGGTAAGTGGAGGCAATTTGAAACCATACTCTTAACTGAAATAAATTGATGCACCTGTTGAAATATTGCACTGTTTCTCTGGTATAAGAAACCGAAAGTGTAAATAAGGACCAAAATGTAAAATAGATATTAGGAAATGGGAAGAAAATATTCAAATGAGAAGACGAACAAGAAAGAGGGGAGGAAGAGAGAAGGAAGGGAAAAGAAAAATGGAAACAAAGCTGTTATAAATAAGGATAAGAAGAAGGGTTGATGGGAAGGGAAGGGATTGGGGGGAGAAAGACTCAAGATATATTATGTACAGGTACATATTCCCTATGGTTGATTTGATCATTATGTATAAAAAGTGTACCAAGAGGGCTGGGGAGTTAGCTCAGTGGTTCCGGCGCCTGTCTCGCAAGCGCACGGACCCGGGTTCGATTCCCCGGTAACCACATAACAATACTGGGTGTGGAGACCCACGCCCAGCAGCAACCAGTACCACATAGCACAGTGCCGGGCGTGGTGGCTCACGCCTGTAATCCCAGCACTCGGGAGGCAGAGGCAGGAGGAT
>PVIR01032281.1:0-18952 GCA_004026965.1 Petromus typicus
AGGGGTTGTTTTTGTTTTTCGAGACAGGGTCTTATTATGTAATTCAGGCTAGGCATTAATTCATAATAATTAATTAATATCCCAGTTTGGCCTCGAACTCACATTGATCCTGCTTCCTATGTCCTTCCCTCCACTAACCATTACAAAACTTGCATGCTGCAGTTCGGGGGTAATAGCTAGAAACATAAATGTTGAGAAGAATGGCAGCATGATGAACTAAACATATCACTGTGCAGAGAAAAATGATCACAAGATGAGAATATCATATGTCTTTACCAATGTGTACATAAAAAGAAAAAAGAGGAAAATTCATATTATCACCATAATAATTACATATGATTCTTTGTAAGATATGGAGTGCTATGGAAATGCATGAAGTTACTTCATTATTTCTGTTCTGACCTGCAGCCCTTGTTAGATCTTCTCTTTCCTTATGGCAACTCTTACAGCTTCCTGTATAAAGTCACTTGTGTCTGGGGCATTTGAGAGCAGAAATGGCTGATTTCTCATGTTCCGTCATTCCCAGATGCTACCACCCTTGCCGGTCGGCTCAGCTCTGAGACGCCTTTGCAGTCAGCAGGGGCGGAACGATGCGTTGGTGCCGGCTGTATTGTGATTATCCCGAGCTCAGTGTGCTTTCTGTGCAACTCCCTACAAGGTACATGACTCCAGCATCTGGCTCAGTGTTGGAGCAAGTGGTATCCATGCAGTACAGTGTGGTGACGCCTCTGCTCAACCCCTTCATCTACAGCCTGAAGAACAAGGAAGTGAAGGCTGCTCTGAGGAGGGTGCTAGCGAGAAAGTCCAGGCTGACCTTCTAACCCAGACTCCCTGCGCCACCAGGAGAAGTTACAGGGGGAAAGGAGCAGGGAAGAGAACCGGAAGAGCTGTGCCTACTCAGCTGTCTCAGCTCCTCCCTCCTGAAGGACAAGATCTGGCTTCTCTTCATCCTGTGGCCTGTCCTCAGACAAGGAAAACGAGGAAACCTCCACCATACAGCAAGTGACATTCTCTGCACAAGAAAATCCTCAGAGCTTCGCTGGACATTTCTACAGCTGGGGAGTTTATATCTTCTTTCTTCTCCTTTATGCCATTCCTTTTTCTCCATTTCTCTGTCCTCTTTACTGTTGTCTATGCGGAAAATGTGAAGTAATACATCAGGACCACTAATATCCACTGTGCATCTTGCCCTTCTGAGAGCCAAGTCCCCTTGTTCCAAAAGATCCCTAGCAAAATCTATATTTCCTTAATATCTTAAAATGAATTAGCATAAGGTGTTTTTCTTCCTGTCTTCCTTCTCTAAAAGTAGCCCCTTAACTAGATCCCGGCAAATCCCCACTGTTTGTGGACAACTTAACAAATGAATGAAAGTCTTCCTCTTGCATGATCCTAGAAAGCAGGAAAAGGCGAAGAGCACCTCTAAAAAGTGTCTAGTGGGCCAGGATTTAGCTCAGTGGTTCCAGTGCCTGTCTTGCAAGCACAAGGACCCGGGTTCGATCCCCCAGTAACCACATACCATACTGGGTGTGGAGACTCAGGCCCAGCAGCAACCAGTACCACATACCACAGTGCCGGGCGTGGTGGCTCACGCCTGTCATCCCAGCACTCGGGAGGCAGAGGCAGGAGGATTGCTGTGATGTGAGTTGGAGGCTGAGCTCAGGGCCAGCCTGAACCACAAAGTGAGAGCCTGTCTCAAAATAAATAAATAAATTAATTAATTAATTAAATAAAAAGTGTCTAGTATCTTCTGTGCCTCAGGAACTAGTAATCCTGCCACATAACAAGTTTGTTAGAAAAATGAAAAAAAATGAGTGACTGAAAGGGAAGGAGAAGTGAGAGAATATATGAAAAGGAACATGTGATAATGTGTGTAAAACTCTTGCTTTCCCAACAGTGTGGCAGCGGAAAGTAGCAGGAGGAGAAATCAAGAATAGGCAAGGAGACCGAATATTACATAGCACTATTCTGAATCTTCCTTATACAAGTCTTGGTCAGTGAACCACAATTGGGCAGTCCTTTCCTTAGGCCTGCCCACATCTCCGTAAAGCATTTTTGAACCAAATCTGGTTCAGTACCTCATTCCAGACCTAAGGAAAAGAGGGGTTGGAGAATATAAAGCAAATGCCCAGTTCCCATCCCACTGGATATTCAATTTACAGTAAATTCTTAGGAAGAAAGCAGCAGCTTCCTGTCCTGTTTCTACCCAAAAGCCAAAAGGTGTGAAATAGTCACTACAATACTACTTCCATTAGGAGCAGAGGGTGCAGCCTCAGTGAGGGAGTGTGTGTTTAGTATACATAAACATCCTTGGTACCACCAAAAAAAAAAGAATAGTATTTTCATTGTGGTGATCATCTCAGCACTTTAAGTTTGCATTTTAAATGTACATAATTCTTACTTGGAAGAAGGCAAAGGAGAAGGAGAAAAAAAGAACTACTACCATTCACAGTCATAAAGATAATCTAGCTACACTTGACTGGAAAAAGAAGGGTCAACATATTTATTAAAAGAATGCATAATTCAATATTCTTTGAAACAAAAGAAATATATAAGGTAGGAAAAAACAAGTACAGACTAGGATCAGGAGTTTGTTAATTACTTATGTAGACTCCAAATGGCTTTGAATGTTGCTTGTATCAAATAATACAGGAGGTTGTTTTGTTTGTTTGTTTTGCTTCCCACATCATTTTCCAATTGAACTGAAACAAAACATATATTAAAAATTGCTTCACACTGGTGCACAATAGAGGTCTACAAATATCTGTATTATAGATAAACCACTATAGAACAACTGAATGGACTTCACATTTTAAAGACCACTGTCTTTTATTACAGACAACTCCCTGGCTTCTGCCTGCCCTTGATCCTCCAATCAGACTAAGATCTTCTCTATTAAAAAAACTCTCATTGTCAGGTCCCTTCAGGCTCCCAAAGAGCATGACCTGTATATAGACGTACTTGTCCTTCCAGGTGTGCTTTTTCAGCCTCTGTAAGATGAAGGCCAGGGCTGTGGTTTGGGTGTTGCATGGGCCCAAAGGTCCTTGGTCTCCCAGCCTCCAGGGTAGGAGAGCTGGAATCTGCTGTGGACCTTTAGCAGGTGGGAACTAATAGGAGCTCCTCAGCCCAGTGAGACTGCACCTTCAAAGGAAGATGGAGGACCTCCGTCCGTGTCTCTCTCTCTGTCTCTCTCTCTCTCTCATCTTCCTTTTCTTTTCTCTGTCTCTGTCTCTCTCTCCCCTTTCCTTCTTCTCTTCTTCCCTCCTTCCCTCCTTTTCTTCCTACCCCAAACAATGAATTGCCCTTATCTTGGACTTTGAGCCTTCAAAACAGTGATTTAAATAAATCATTTCTTTCTGAGTTAGATGTCTCAGATATTATATTACAGTAACACAACCTGAACTAATAAAGCCCAGACTGTGGGACTAACCAACACAGCTTTGGTGCCTTTCCTGCTCTAGCCCTTCTGTGTAACTTGTCCTTCATATTTTCTCAAGTGTGTATCTGTGGCAGGATCATAGGTAAGAAGTAAATATGAAATATCAACGGGCTTGATGTCCATCCAACTCTGCCCCCTCACATACACAACACACAGGGCGTGTATAAATCCTGAAGACTTGGGGGAAGCCTATTGTCCCATAATTAGGAAGGGAAAACATGAAATGCTACTAAAGATATTTCACATTGTGTTTATATTCACACTAAAATTATACTACTTTGGCTGAGGATTTAGCTCAGTGGTTCTGGCATCTGCCTGGCAAGCGCAAGGTTCCAAGTTTGATCCCCAGTAACCACATACCACAATGTCAGGCATGATGGCTCATGCCTGTAATCCCAGCACTCGGGAGGTAGAGGCAGGAGGACTGCTGTGAGTTTAAGGCTAGCCTGGGCTACATAGTGAGTTCAGGGCCAACTTGAACTACAAAGGAAGACCCTGTCTCCAAATAAATAAATAAATAAAATTATGTGACTAATACTAGCTATTTCCTGAGAGTTTGCTTTCAGTAGTAGGTATAGAGGGAATGGCCTCCCCACACTTTGTCTGCAAGTTTTCTAAACACGAGGACCTCATTTGGGAACCTTTAATTTACTGAGCAACCAATAAGAGTTGGTCTAATTGCTACAGAGAGTAACCTGCATTTTTCTGTGGTATGTTCAGACTACTTCAATGAAGAAAGGGCATGGCTATGAGCGATGACTTCAGGGTCCCCCACCAACCCTATTTCCTCCCTTTACTTATAGGAAAAAATACAGCCAAACACTCCAAATCAGGCCCTTTATTGTGCCACCAGGGGCACTGAACCAGTGTCCAAAGTGCACCAAACACTCATGGTTAGAGGACAGTCCTCGGGAGTCAATTCACTGAGGGATCCAGAGGTCAGAGGGGCTAACAAAGCCAAACTGAGGTAGCATGAAGGAAGAGGAGTTCTGATGCACAGGAAGGGCAGGAGAGGCAGAAGGCAGCAGACACTCACAGCGCCTTGCAGTACCACTGTTCCAGATTGTCAGAGCACAGTGGTTTGTGGGCCAACCTGATAATGGAGAAAGAGACAAGGTGAGTTGGCTGACTTGGTCTTAGCTTGAGTTTCAGATAAATTTAGCTTCCTCTCAGGAGAGCTAAGGTGGGTGAAAATCACAAAAAGATTTTCCTAGACAGATGGCAAAGGACACTAGGTCACCTAGAAGAGTACGGTCCATTTTTTTTTTTTAAATCCAAGAAAACTGTGTGGTAGTTGTGACCCAAGGTTTGCAATGATACCAAGGGCTTGCACAATGGTACAAGTTTAAACAAGTGGTATTAGAAACCAGAGGCCAGATGAAGAGAAGCTTGGGCACCAGCCCTGCATTGGGGACCTTGTGTTAGAAAAGTCCATACAAGGGCTGGGGATTTAGCACAGTGGTTCTGGCACCTGTCTTGCAAGTGCAAGGATCTCGGTTCGATCCCCAGTAACCACATACAATACTGGGTGTGGACTCACACCCAGCAGCAATCAGTACCACATACCACAGTGCCAGGTGTGGTGGCTCACGCCTGTAATCCCAGCACTCAGGAGGCAGAGGCAGGAGGATTGCTGTGATGTGAGTTGGAGGCTGAGCTCAGGGCCAGCCTGAACCACAAAGCAAAACCCTGTCTCAGAAAAAAAAAAAAAAAAAAGAGAGAGAAAAGTTCATACAAGAGTAGAGCAAAGGAAGCTTAAAAATGGAAACCTGAGTCCGCTAGATGACTTTTGTTTTAGAAAGAATATTCCAGGATAAATAACCAAGCAAGTAAGGGGAGAATGGTGATGGGCCAAAGAGGTAAGGGGAAGGAAGGTAGAGAAAAACAGAAAATAAAATGAGTATTCACCAGTAGTCAACTCCTTTGATATCCATGATCTTCTTGGCACACTCTATGTCATCAGTGAGGTTATCATCCAAGAACTCTGGCAGGAGATGTGGGGAAAGGAATGAGACAGCTCAGAGGCATCACCCAGAGAGATCATGAGTCCCCCTGTGTCTGGCTTTAGGACTTCTCTGCAGGGAAGGGCTATATCTAGTATCTTTATCTATGGAAAGTTCAATATAGTAATGCCTCCTCCTGAATAAGGACTTCCTTCAGTTCCCTGGGACATCTCTGGAAGAATCCACTCTGTCCACTGAGACCGAGAAAATGCAGGGTCTGGCTTCAAGACAACCCGAGGATGCTAGAGTGTCTACCTCTGAACTTCAGGAGACTGCTCAGATATTTGGTGATCTTGAAAAAAATCAAATATCTTCTTACTTACAATATTACTTTAAGTCAAATAGTTTTTATGGATTCTAACCAAGGCACTGAAGCTAGAAGTATACTTGACCCCCCAAAAAGAGATTTTCCCAGCTAAAGGTCCCAGAAAAAACTGAGGACCAAGGTAAAAGAGTCTACTTACTGTCACAGGAAATGCCACAGATGTTTCTAGACCGAAGGGTCTGGCTGCTCTCACAGAAATCTTTATCATTTATCTGGAAAAGTCCATATTCTGTGTGGCCATTGTTTTCTACTTTGGTTTCTGTGTCGTAAGCACTGCTGTGAAATATGATACAGATCCCTGAGGGAAATATGAGAAAGAAATATCATAGAGACACCTAGGATCAGCACAAATTAGGAACTGTAGTTCCCATACATTTAAAAAAAAAAAAAGTATCTAACCATCAAATAATCAAAGCATAGATTACCTTAATGAGTTGAGAAGGGTAGTTTCAAAAAGATCAGATGTAGGAAGAAAGGAAAGATAGAAACAAACTGAATGAAAGAGCAGACTAGAAAGCTGAGAATGTAAGGAAATGATTCTATGACTAAGAGAAAGTGAAGGAGAGAAGGTGAGAAAAGGTGGATGGAAGAGAGACAGGTGAGGAGTAGAATGAAATGAAGAAAGAGAACTCACACTCAGGCAGAGAGATGTTCCCGTAGCCATGAAGCTCTCCCACCTCCTGAGGCAGTGAACACTTCGTGAACTGCCTGGCCTGCACAGCAGGAAACCAGATGCTGACCAGTAACAGAGGGAAAAGGGACATCATCTCGGCTGCCCCGGAGAACCTCAGGTGGGGACAGCTCTCCGCTTGACCTCCTTTTATTCGGGGAGGAAGTCTGGGGAACACTGGCACCAAGCACCACGTCCGGGAAGAGGACGAAGCAAGACCAGGCATGCCAAGACAGAAACAATGAACCTGCCAGCTTCCTTACATAATTTAACCTCCTTTTCCTTCCTATTCTGCAATATCTAGGCAATACCATGTATTGTTCTTGGCCTGTAGAAAGTTCCAAGCATAATTCAGTTTCCCCCTTAGCTTTGATTATACCTTTGTTTCTTGAGGGACTAGTTCTAGGAAACAGAATTTATCTAACCTACTTTAGGAACAAAGAAATCTTCAGGGCCAATATAAATGAAGAAATCATTTAATACAATCAGGGTCCCTAGCCAAATCTTCCTTCCCCCCAAAGACATACGGAATGTGGAAAGGGAGCAAGTGTCATCACAACCCAGGATCAGAGCTGGCACTGTCAAGCCAACCCTGAATAGAAGAAATTCTAGCAAGAATCTCTTGCTATGGCTCGGGGCTGAAGGCTCAAAAATAGGATAGAATAGAGGGGCATGGACTTTGATAGTCAAATATAATTCAAATCCTTGAACTCCCTACTTAGGAAAATGGCTAATTTGAAAAGCATATATGACCATATCTAGGTGTCCTATAACTCCTTGCCCACCTGAAATGACCACGGCCATATCTAGCTAAACAAGACATTGACCTTAATTAAGATACTATAGGACCAAGGATTTAGCTCAACGGTTCCAGCATTGGCCTGCCAAGCACAAGGTTTCAAGTTTGATCCCTAGTACCACATACCACAGTGCCAGGCATGGTGGCTCATGCCTGTAATCCCAGCACTCAGGAGGTAGAGGCAGGAGGATTGCTGTGAGTTCAAGGCTAGCCAGGGCTACATAGTGATCCTTTTCTGGTGCTCCCTTTCCAGCCAGATTGAATTACAAAATGAGACCCTGTCTCAAAAAACAAAAACAAACAAAAAAAACCTTACAACTGAAAGTCTTCCATACTGTTACTACCTACAAGACTTCAAAGATTGGCCTCTCAATTTAATCCCATCTCCTACACTATGAGTAACTAGTGTATGAAGTGGCATGAGTAATATTTGTATAGAGGATATGCAAGGTAAAGAGAGATTAGCAGAAAATCCTGATAGAAAAGAGATTTATGTTCCAAAACACAGCAAAACTGCTGCCACTGAATTTCTCCTCCACTCTAACCAGAGGCGTTGAAAGGTTCCATGACAGGAGTAGGGATACTGCCCTGAGAACAAGTTTTGTGAGGAATATGGCTAGAGATAGGCAGATGATCTTGGGCTATGTGGGAAAAGGACAGATAAAAAAAGTTAATACTGGGCCGGGGAGTTAGCTCAGTGGTTCCGGCGCCTGTCTTGCAAGTGCAAGGATCGGGGTTTGATCCTCGGCAACCACATACAATACTGGGCATGGAGACTCACCCCAGCGGCAACCAGTACCACATACCACAGTTCCGGGCGTGGTGGCTCATGCCTGTAACCCCAGCACTCGGGAGGCAGAGGCAGGAGGATTGCTGTGATGCGAGTTGGAGGCTGAGCTCAGGGCCAGCCTGAACCACAAAAGTGAGACCGTGTCTCAAAAAACCTTAAAAAAAAAAAAGAAAAGTTAATACTGAGGACTAGTTTTCCCAATAGTGTTGTCTTGTGTATAATGCCTCCTTCTCTGGATCCCTGAGGATCTTTAATAATGGTTTACATATTATAGGACTAAGTACCTATGATAAGTAAGAGGCCAGCCAGCTTGCCTCCAACTTGATGGTATCTCTGTCCTTCCCTGTAAGCAGTACAAAGCAGCATACAAGCCAGGAACCAGAGGTAAACCCAGACAAGAGAATGCGTGTGCCTCAGAGAAGAGGAACCACTGTTTCCCTGGAAATGTTTTCAGTAGGGTATCTGGGTCATCTGAAAAAGAGGACAGGAGGTGTCTGTGGAAACAACTGCGAACATTCAGAGAAAGATGTGGATTCTCAGAGACAGTCCAAAAGAGAACAACAAACAATGATCACTGCATTGAAGAAAAAAAAATGTGTGGAAAGACATGGGCACTAGGAAGGTCCAAATACCCCTTTCTGGAGTTTACCGGGATGTTCCACTTAGATGCTGAGGTCTGAATCAAAATGGTAAAGAGGCATCTAAACTCACCCCCCTGGCTTGGGTCACTCTTTATAACTTTCAGTGGCCAACTCTGCAGCTACTCTCCCCCTATCATGAACAAATCTACTACAAGTTACAGGCCTTGGATTTATACAGGGTCTTTTTTTTTTTTTTTTTTTTGAGACAGAGTCTTGCTTTTGTAGTTCAGGCTGGTCCTGAGCTCAGTCTGTAGCCCAGGCCAGCCTCTAACTCACAGCAATCCTCCTGCTTCTGCTGCCCGAGTGCTGGGGTTACAAGCGTGAGCCACCATGCCTGGCACTGTGGTGTGTGGCACTGATTGCTGATAAGCATAAGTGACCATGCCCAGCATTGTGGTATGTGGTTACAGGGGATCAAATTCTGAACCTTGCACTTGCAAGACAGGCACCAGAACCACTAAGCTAAATCCTGGGCCCCAGTGTCTATTTTTTTTTTTTCTTTTGAAACAAGGTCTTGCTTTGTGGTTCAGGCTGGCCCTGAGCTCAGCCTCAAACTCACATCACAGCAATCCTCCTGCCTCTGCCTCCCGAGTGTTGGGGTTACAGGTGTGAGCCACCACACCCGGCACTGTGGTATGTGGTACTGGTTGCTGCTGGGCGTGAGTCTCCACGCCCAGTATTGTATGTGATTACTGGGGGATCGAACCTTGGCCCTTGTACTTGCAAGACAGGCACCGGAACCAGTGAGCTAAATCCCTGGCCCCCTATACACAAATAATTTTAAAACATAATGAAATAAATTTTATCTGTCCAGTTGAACATTGGATAAAGCAAACTGATAGAGATGGACTTACTAAGAAGGTAAAGACATTTCTATTCAAATCCTAATATATTTTTAGTTTATGAAATGTTTGCTTTTAAATAAGTAAGTCTTTATGTAATTTAATAACATCTTATATCTTTAAAGGTTTATATATTATTTGGAGGGTTGATGCAGTGCTCTTTCTTTTCCTTTTCTTTCTGGGTTGGCTTCCCTAGCCCGCTCCATTTTGCTCCCTGCCTCACATTACCTGGTTGACACATATTAATAACCTATCATGTATCTGCCCACGTTTCCACCAGTCGCTGCGTGTACATACACACATACTGTTTTCCTATTCATTTAAAAGTCTTCAATCCAGAGTCTGGGGACTTGGCTCAGTGGTTCTGGTGCCTGTCTTGCAAGCGCAAGGACTGGGGTTTGATTCTCCAGTAACCACATACAATACTGGGCGTGGAGACTCACGCAGCAACCAGCACCACATACCACAGTACCGGGCGTGGTGGCTCACGCCTGTCATCCCAGCACTCGGGAGGCAGAGGCAGGAAGATTGCTGTGATGTGAGTTTGAGGCTGAGCTCAGGGCCAGCCTGAACCACAAAGGGAGACCCTGTCTCAAAAAAAAAAAAAAAAGTCTTCAATCTACCCACAATTCTATTTAGGTCCCTTCTTCTGTTTACTTGTCATGTTTGTCTATTCTAACCCTGACACTTATTGATTTCACTGAAGCATCTTTTTGGATTTTGTTTTGGTTAGCTTTTCCTTTTGCTTTTGCTTTTGCTTTTTTCAGACAGGGTCTCACTGTATAGTTCCAGCTACCCTTGAACTCACCCTGTAGCCCGGGGTGTCCTTAAAGCCGTGGCGGTCCTCCTGTCTCAGCCTCCTCATGCTGGGATTACAAGCGAGCACCCCCACACCTAGCTGCAGCGTTTTGTTGGTACGTTCTGTCTTCCTTGTTGTTCCTTTTTTCTTAGGAGATGAAGTGAATTTTACCTTTAAAAACAATTTAAATCAGCTGAATGTGGGGGCTCACAGCTGTGCTCCCAATACTCAGAAGGCTGAGATAAAAGGATCACAGTGAACCACATAGCAACCTGAGCTGCAGAGCAAGGCCCTGTCTCAAAAAACAGACACAGAAAAGAATTTAAGGCAACAGAAAACTTGTTTGGGTTTTGGCTTTTGGTCTTTGCATTCACTATAGAACTCACGATGATTTTCTGCCTCAGCCTCCCAAATGCCAGGAATACAGAGGTGCACCTCTGCACCCAGCAGAAAAGATTTTTAATTGAAATTTTTATTGGTACATTACATATACACATCATGATTGCACTCCACAATGGGAATTTGTACCAGTATGACACAACTTAATTCTCATTTTTTTCCCATCGCCCCACTCACTCTACCACCACCCCATATACATAAAATTTGTTTCCTTTCTTTTTTGTTATAATATCATTATTTTCCCCCTTCACTCTATTTCACTTTGAGTATTTTCTATTTCACAATGTATAACATACAATTCTAGAACTCATTTACATCTTTATTGCCTCATACCAGAGAAAAGATGTGATATTTACCTATCTGTGCCCTATTTATTTCACTTATGAGGATGTCCTCAAGGTAGGTCCATTTAAGTATAAATGATTCAAACTTATCATTTTTATGGCAGAGTAATACTCCATTCTGTAGAAGAACCACAGCTTTTTTATCCAGTCTCCAGTTGATGGACATTTGGGTTGTTTCCAAGATTTAGCAATCACAAACTGAGCTGCCATAAACGTGGTTGCACAGATGTCACTGTGAGAGCAGCTAAGAAGCATATGAAGAAATGCTCAACATCATTAGTCATTCGAGAGATGCAGATGAAAACAACACTGAGATTTCATCTCACTCCACAAAGAATGGCTGCCATTTCAGAATTAGCCAGCAGCAAATGTTGGCGAGGCTGCGAAGAAGAAGGAACCCTTCCCCACTGTTGGTGGGACTGTACACTCGTACAACCCCTGTGGAGATCAGTTTGGAGATTCCTCAAATAGCTAGGATTGGAGGTTCCATTTGACCCGGCCATCGCTCTGCTAGGTATATACACAAAAGAATTAGAAAAGATTTTAAAACATTAAAATAAACTCACTTAAGCTCAGGAGTTCAAGACCAGATTGGGCAACATAATGAGATCCAATCTCAAAAAAGAAAGAATGAAGAACAGTCAAAACTAGCACAAAGATCAGGTGTGGTGTCTCATGCCTACAGTCCTGGCACTTGGGAGGCTGAGACAGGAGGATCACCATGAGTTTGAGGCTCACGGTGAGTTCAACATCAGCCTGAACTACATAGTGAGAACTTGTCTCAAAAATAAAAAATAGCACAGAATTGAACTAAAACTTCAGAGTTGAACTAAACAGTAACAGAAAATTATTTGGAAAATCTCCCTAATATTCGAAAATCAAATGACACACTTCTAACTAGCCAACTCAAATACTAAATAACTCCTCAAAGAGGAGCTCTCAAGACAAATTTTAAAACATTTTGAACTGAATGGAAATGAAAATCCAATATATCAAAACTTGTGAGGTACACCTTACAGCTATGCTTTGGAGGAAATTTATAGCAATAAATTCTTTTTTAATTGAATTCTTTATTGGTACATTTTATATACACATCATGATCACACTCGATATTGAGAATCTGTACCAGTCTGTGACATGACTTAATTCTTTTTTTCCCACTCCCTACCCACCCTACAACTCTCCCATCCCCTATATACATATGCTTTGTCTCCTTTTTTAATATTATATTTTTTCTTTCCCCTCGCTCTATACTCCTACTCTTTTCCCTTTGAATATTTTCTATTTCACAATATCTATCATACATTTTAGAACTCATTTACATCTTCAGAGAAAACACATGGTATTTACATGTCTGTGACCTATTTATTTCACTTATGAGTATGACCTCAAGGTACATCCATTTGAGTATATATGACTCAAATTTATCATTTTTTATGGCAGAGTAATACTCCATTTTACTTTTTCAAAACCCCACATCTTTATCCAGTCTCCAGTTGACAGGTATTTGGGTTCTTTCCATGAGTTAGCTATCACAAACTGAGCTGCTATGAACTTGGGTGCACAAATGTCACTATGATATGAATCTTTTAATTCTTTCATGTATATACATAGCTGGGGAATAGCAGGATCAAATGGGACCTCAATCCTAGTTTTTTGAGGAATCTTCATACTGACTTGCACAGTGATTCCACCCATCTACAGTCCTACCAACAATGGAGAAGTGTCCTTTCTCCCCACAGCCTCCCCTGCATTTGCTGCTGGTTGATGTCACAATAGCAGCCATTCTTTGTGGAGTAAGATGGAATCTTAGTGTTGTTTTCATCTACATCTCTCAAATAACCAGTGATGAGCATTTCTTCATATGCTTCCTGGCTGCTTTTACTTCTTCTTCTGAAAAGTGTCTGTTCATTTCAGATGCCCATTTTTGAATTGGGTCTTTAAATTTGGATGAACTGATTTTTTTTTAAAGCTCCTTACATATTCTAGATAGTAGCCCTTTATCAGAGGAACAGCTGGTAAAGATTTTTTCCCATAGTGTGGGTTGTCTTTTCATTCTGCTGGTGATTTCTTTTGCTGTGCAGAAGCTTTTTAATAGAATGATATCCCATTTGTTAATTATTTCTGCTAGTTCTTGTGCTATAAGAGGTTTCATTGATAAAGTCTTTCTCTAAGCCAGTGTCTCCAAGAGCTCTACCTAACCTGTTTTGCAGCAGGTTTAGTGTTTCTGTTTTAATATTTAGGTCTCTAGCTTTGCACAGTGGCAGTATCATAGCCAATGAGGTTTATCCGAGGCGCGATTATTGCTAATTAATATTTAGGTCTCTAATTCATTTTGATTTTATTTTGCTGCATGGTGAAAGAGATAGGTCTAGCTTTAGTCTTTGGCAAGTTAAAGCTCAGTTTTTCCAGCACCATTTGTTAAAGCGGTTGTCTTTCCTCCATTAAGGATATGTGTCTCTTTTGTCAAAGAAGTGGCTTAGTGTATCTGGAGTTGTTTCTGGATCTGCTAATCTACTCCACTGGTCCTCAGGTGTGTTACTTTGCCAGTACCATGAAGTTTTTTATTTGTTTGTTTGTTTGTTTTTTGAGACAAGGTTCACTTTGTAGTTCAGGCTGGCCCTGAGGTCAGCCTCAAACCTGAATCACAGCAATCCTCCTGCCTCTGCCTCCCCAGTACTGGGACTGGGTGTGAGTCACCATGCCCGGCACTGTGGTATGTGGTGCTGATTGCTGGTGGGCGCTAGTCTCCACACCCAGTACTGTTGTATGTGGTTAACCAGGGATTGAACCCAGACCCTTGCACTTGTAAGACAGGTGCTGGAATCACTGAGCTAAATCCCCGGCCCTATCTTGAAGTTTTTATCACAACGTCTTGGTAGTGTAGTTTCAAGTCGGGAATCCTGATACCTCCCCCTATCAAGTTTTTATGTATTGGATTTTTATTTCCATTCAGTTCAAAATGTTTTAAAATTTGTCTTGAGAGCTCCTCTTTGAGGAGTTATTTAGTATTTGAGTTGGCTAGTTAGAAGTGTGTCATTTGATTTTCAAATACTAGGGAGATTTTCCAAATAATTTTCTGTTACTGTTCTTAGTTCCTTGTTGCCTAGAATTGCTTTTGCTGTTCTAGGTCTTTGTTGGTTCCAGATGAATTTTTGGATTATTTTATCTAGATCTGTGAAAAATGCTGTTAGGATTTCAATCGGACTTGCATTGAATAAATTATTACAAGAGAAGGAAGGCCGGGGAATGGGAAAAAACGAGAATCAAGATGTGTCATATACTAATACAAACCCTCAATATTGAATGTGATCATAATCTATATATAAAATGTACCAATAAAATCAGTTTTTTAAAAGGAAGAAAAATATATCAAATAAGTGAACTAAACTTCTAGATTAATAAATAGCAAAAATGAAAAGAAAGGAGTTGAGGATTTAGCTCAGTGGTTCTGGCGTCTGCCTGCCAAGCGCAAGATCCTGAGTTCAATCCCTGGTAACCATGTACCACCATGGTGGCTCACACCTGTAATCCCAGAACTCAGGAGGCAGAGGCAGGAGGATTGCTGTGAGTTCAAGGCTGGTCCGGGCTACACAGTGAGTTCAGGGTCAGACTGAACTACAAAGTGAGACCCTGTTTCACACATAAATAAGACAAAACAGATGTCTAAACACAAAGGATATTAAAGAAGAAAGGCTGAAAATTGAAAGTTAGTCATCCATCCCGGTATGTTAAGAAGTTAACTCAAGTAAATAAACAAAATAATAGAGTAGAAAATAATAAAAGTAGAAGATACATAAGAACACTTATTGTAAATATTAATTAAATCAATATACATGGGATATATACAAATCAATAAAGATAGAAAATACCATTAAAAATGTGTAAAAAGTGGGCCAGGGATTTAGCTCAGTGGTTCCAGTGCCTGTCTTACAAGCGCAAGGATCCGGGTTCGATCCCCGGTAACCACATACCATACTGTGCTTGGAGACTCACGCCCAACAGCAACCAGGACCACATACCACAGTGCCGGACGTGGTGGCTCACGCCTGTAATCCCAGCACTCGGGAGGCAGAGGCAGGAGAACTGCTGTGATGTGAGTTTGAGGCTGAGCTCAGGGCCAGCCTGAACCACAAAGCAAGACCCTGTCTCAAAAAAAAAAAAAAATGTGTAAAAAGTGTGAGCTACCACTTCACAAAAAGGAAATTTAAATGACCAATAAATCTTTCAAAGGGAATTGAGCTCATGTAGTAATCAGAGAAATTTAATTTAAAGTCTCAATGTGTGCTACCACTACCCATTCACAAATTTATCCAAAAGATTAAAAAATCTGTCAAAGCTAAAATATTAATGATTTTCATGTCCACTGGTAGGAACAAAACTGGTGCCAATTTTTTTTTTTTTTTTTAGGTTTTTTTTTTTGAGACAGGGTCTCGCTTTGTGGTTCAGGCTGGCCCTGAGCTCAGCCTCAAACTCACATCACAGCAATCCTCCTGCCTCTGCCTCCTGAGTGCTGGGATTACAGGCGTGAGCCACCACGCCCGGCACTGTGGTATGTGGTACTGGTTGCTGCTGGTCGTGAGTCTCCATGCACAGTATTGTTATGTGGTTACCGGGGATCAACCCGGGTCCTTGCACTTGCAAGACAGGCACCGGAACCACTGAGCTAACTCCCCAGCCCTGGTGACAATTTTTTTTACCTTACCTTGTGAGTGTGAAGACATGTGAGCGCTGGGAGCTAGGAACCCCATTCCTGCATGTGCACACAGAAAAAGCTCAAGTTTGGGTCCCTTGATATTTACAGAAAACACGTCCAGCTCCTGCATTGTTAGCAATCCCAACACCAGTCACCCAACTGCCCAGGAAAGGCTCCTCTGCCATACAGAAGTTTAAACTTGAGTCATTCATAGAAAAATAGATGCACTTCGAGAAAACAATGGTAAGTGAAATAAATCAGGCACATAAGCTTCACATAGTTCTTACAGGAGAAATCCTTAATAGAGGTAGTTAAGGAGCAAAATAAAAGAGAATAATAGCAAACAAGGAAATAGATCTTTGCAAAAGGTAGGGAGATCAAGAGATGGGGGAAGGGCATGAAAAAATAATTAAGATGTATTATATAGATGTACAAACTCCCCACTGTGAATGGAATCACTATGTACTACAAACATATATTAATTTAAATAAATTTTTAAAAAGAATATCATAGATAAGCCAGACATGATGGATCACACCTATAATTTCAGCTACTTGGGAGCCTATAGCAGGATGACAAATTCAAGGCCAACCTAGGCTACATGGTAAAATCCTATTTTTAAAAATAAAAAGGGGTAGGGGCCGGGGATATAGCTCAGTGGTTCCGGCGCCTGTCTTGCAAGCGCAAGGACCCGGGTTCAATCCCCGGTAACCACATAACAATACTGGGCGTGGAGACTCACCCCAGCGGCAACCAGTACCACATACCACAGTGCCAGGCGTGGTGGCTCACGCCTGTAATCCCAGCACTCGGGAGGCAGAGGCAGGAGGATTGCTGTGATGTGAGTTTGAGGCTGAGCTCGGGGCCAGCCTGAACCACAAAGCGAGACCCTGTCTCAAAAAACCTTAAAAAAAAAAAAAAATAAATAAAATAAATAAAAAAATAAAAAGGGGTAGGCCAGGGATTTAGCTCAGTGGTTCTGGCTCCTGCTTTGCAAGCACAACGTCCCAAGATTGATCCCCAGTACCAAACAGTAAAAATAAAATTTAAAAAAAAGACTGAGAGTGAAGCTCAGTGGTAGAGTGTCCCAGCTCAGTCTCCAGCCTCACAAATGACAATAAAACTGATGATGATGGTGACGAAGATGATGGTGAACAGGTTGCTTTCTGGCTCTGTAGGGTGATGATTGGACTTCATGTCACTGTGTGAAATGTCCTTCCTCAACTGTGGTTACAACATTGGCACATTACCCCATTTGATGTGCAAGATAATAATAAATAAATAAAACTTAAAAGCAGTATAAAATTGTGGTACAAATTCCACGGTAGAATACAGCTCCAAAAATAGGAAGAGCAGGGTAAACAGGTTCTCAACGTATGACGTTAAACCAAAGAACTCTGGTCCTAAAGAAATCATAGAGAACTTCAATTTCAAGTCAAAAGCTTGGAAGATAAATCATATTTTTATGACTGCACATCTAAGTTGTAAACTGTAAAGAAATACAAGCGGGGATATAACTCAATTGTACCACACGGGCCTGGCAGGTGCAAGGTCCTGAGTTCGATGTCCAGTACCAAAAAAAAAAAAAAAAAAAGAGAGAGAGAGAGAAAGAAGAAGGAAGGAAGGAATAATTACCATAAAGGTGAGGCTAGTGGCTTCCTCTGTAATAGAGAGGATGGCAGGAAGGCGCCTCCTAGAGGTCTGGCTGTATTCTCTTTTCCTGCTCTGAGTGCTTGTTAACATTTTATGTACACTCCTGTTTGTCCTATATTTCATATTCATCCCTATATTACTCTTTCTTTAGGATCAATTAGAGAGATTTAATTTGATCCATTTAATAGGTAATGTTTCACTATTTATTTGTATGTTATCGTTTTATGTTGGGATCTCAACATTTAAAAATCAACTGTCATTCCCAGTCTTTAAGTCCTGGTGTCACACTGCAGGGCATCGTCGAGAATCTGCACCCCTTGTAGCCTTTCCTGGGCTTGTATATGTAGTGTCCTATTTGAGAAAATTTGCTAAATTCCGCTCAGGAGCTCTTCCTGAGCAAGTCTGATACTGCAGCTATGCTGGTTCCATAGAAAACTGTAGTACCGGAGCTCCACCTAGGGTCAGTCTGTGGAACTGCAAATCGCGCGCTGTCCAAGCCTTACTGATTGCGTGTGTCCTTCACTACCCGCGGATGCTCTGTTCGTGGGGGCTTAGTTCCAGCCAAAACAAACTCCAAGACACACAGCAGAATCCCAAGAGGTCAGCAAGGTGGATGTCCATTTTATTCCTTCGCCTTCCCAGGAAGAAGTCAGAAGCTGGGTATTTCCTCCTGATCCTGCCACGCACACAGTGGAGAGATTCACTCTGGTGAGTGAACCCCGAAAACGTTCCTACTGCGCTCTGATGAGTTGGCTCCAACGAGGGTCCAAGACACTCTTTACTACATTTACGTGGAGCAGGGAGGGTGCGGCTTCCTCTCCGCCCTTTTGTTGATATCCTTTATTGCTTTTCCCCCCCTCTAGTTAGTGGTCACATTATCTGTTATTAATTGTTTCAACGGGTGATAGGCATGATGGGTGTTCTTTGACTGTCTGGATTTTGTCTTTTGGGCTTTAATAAGGAAGATGGATATGATTGAAATATACACATTGGAAACCTCCCCCCAAAATAATGTGATACTACAGAGGGTGTGAGAAAGGAGCTGAAGGAAAGGTGAAACTCATCAAAGAATGTCATATGTATGTATATATCTCCTAAGTCAAACTCATTAGTTTGTATAGCCAATAATTAATTTTAAAGAAATATGAAACAAAAAGCAAAATTAGGGCATTATACCTTTAGACAGTTAGTGTGATATATTTGAAGTTCATTTTTATTTTTTCCAGTCTTTTCTAAAGTTTCTTAAATAGATCTAAATCAGCCTTTATTTATTTATTTATTTATTTTAGGTTTTTTGAGACAGGGTCTTATTTTGTAGTTCAGGCTGGCCCTGAGCTCAGCTTCCAACTCACATCACAGCAATCCTCCTGCCTCTGCCTCCCGAGTGCTGGGATGACAGGCGTGAGCCACCACGCCCGGCATGTGGTATGTGGTACTGATTGCTGCTGGACATGAGTCTCCACGCCCAGTATTATATGTAGTGATCGGGGATCGAACCCAGGTCTTTGAGCTTCCATGACAGGCACCGGAACCACTGAGCTAAATCCCCGGCCCC
>PVIR01032282.1:0-18809 GCA_004026965.1 Petromus typicus
ACTCTGCTGGTGATTTCTTTTGCTGTGCAAAAGCTTTTTAACAAAATGAGATCTCAGTTGTTGATTCTTTATAATATTTCCCATGTGATTGAGGTTTTGTTCATAGAGTCATTGCCTGCACCTGTGCCTTCAAGAGTCCTACGTATTCTTTCTTCCAGCAGATTTAGTGTTTCTGTTTTAATATTTAGATCTCTGAGCCACTTTGATTTTAGTTTAGTGAATGATGAGAGACATGAATCTAATTTTAGTCTTGAGCATGTGGGAAGTCAGTTTTCCCAGCACAATTTACTGAAGAAGCTATTTGAAGGTGTTTGGTCCTTTTGTTGAAATTAGGGTGGCTGAGTGTGTGTCAAATAAACTATACTACAAAGCTACTCTGATTAAAAAAGCACAGTACTGGCAAAAAACCTAAATCAGACCCAAGAACAGTGGAACAGATTAGAAGACGCACAAATAACTCCAAATAAATGCATTTTCTAAAAGGATAAGATAGAAATAACATGCTCTTTGTCATTAGATAAATGTGTTTGCATTATGCTATTTTCACTTTCAGGTCAATGTTATTACGCATTTTGTAATGGGAATACAAATATTTTTGAACAAGTTGTTTATTTATTTATTTATTTATTTGAGACAGGGTCTCACTTTGTAGTTCAGGCTGGCCCTGAGCTCAGCCTCAAACTCACATCACAGCAATCCTCCTGCCTCTGCCTCCCGAGCGCTGGGATTACAGGCGTGAGCCACCACGCCCGGCACTGAGGTATGTGGTACTGATTGCTGCTGGACGTGAGTCTCCACACCCAGTATTGTATGTGGTTACCTGGGGATCGAACCTGGGTCCTTGCGCTTGTAAGACAGGCACCAGAACCACTGAGCTAAATCCCTGGCCCCAAGTTTATTCTTGAAAATAGATCCAGATTGTTTCTGGGTGCAGTTGAAACACAGATCTTTAAAACTATAAGACCAGCATAGGTCCTAACACATCCCACACAGAATGAGGCATTTGGGGAGTTACAAAATAGAACTCTATAGAAGATATTGGCTGAAGGGTTAACAGTCACACATATTTCTTAGATTTTCAGGGGTTATCTCAGAGTGACTATGGTTTATCTCTGCATATTGAGACTTAAAAATCAAATGTGGCTGGGGATTTAGCTCAGCAGTTCTGGCACTTGCCTGGCAAGCTCAAGGTCCTGAGTTCGGTCCCCTGCACCCTACCAATAAATACATAGACAATAATCAAATGTAATTTTAAATAGAAGTCCAGGTATAATATGTATATTTCCATTTGAAAAATACAGTGAATTTTAAAAAAGTTATTTTTTATGTTTTTAAAAATTTTATGACAGTAAATGACATGTTGCCACGAACTTCCTCAAAATATTGCATCTCACTTCACACACACTTGCCCCATCATTCTTGCCACTTGCTGAAGCAGAAGTGGAGGCTCCTCTCCTTGCGCCTCGTGCTCTTTTGTGACTGCCTTGCTGTCCTGAGTTGATCTGAAACATTTTCCTCTCACGGTCATTTGGCACTGGGGAGGAGCTAGAAGCTTCATGCTGTGAGATCGGCTGAATAAGTTGGAAGAAGACACACCTGAAAGCTTTTCCAAGCCTGCCTTTTGCTTGGAGGGCGCCTCGCAGCAGTATTGATTGAACTTTGGATAAACGTCACAAAACATGAAAAAGGACGCCTCGCACTGCTTCAGTGTGGCAAGAACAGTGGCAGGAGTGTGTCCAAAGAGGGGAGAAGTGTTCGGCAGGGAGATGTCTTTTACTATAATAAGTTTTAAAATGACATCCATTTACCATATATTTTGATTGCATCTTAATTCACTAAAGATTTCTCATCATTTTTTTTTACCAGTAACAAAATTGTTCTTTTATTTATTGCCTTTACCTTTTGTCATTATTATATGAGATTTTAAATATTTTCATTTTGTCACATATACGCTGTTCTTTAGTTCTTCACCATGCACTGACTCTGACTCAGTGTGCTATAAATAAACACAAAACTGGAATAAATTTCATCAGGGGGTAAACATAATACATATCACTGAACACTTCACATAAATTCCTTCCTCTGCTTGTCAAGCAGGGACTTGAGAAATGCATGTCTCTGCAGCCTGGACTGACTCATAAATTGCTTCACAGGATGAGGAAATATCCAGTAAACACAGACAATTAATAATTGTATTTCCAACGGACTGAGTGGAACTCTTACGCACTTCCGAAGAGTGAAGAAGAAGTGCTTATCCTACATTGTCATTGAGGGCTCTGCTGTTGGGTACCATGGTTGGGGGAGCTGGATAGACATCAGCTTAAATCCAGCATTTTTTGGTTTATGTGCATTTGTTATATCTTCCCGGCCTGAAATAGACTCATTTTTCTAAAGGGAAGCACTCCTGATCTTCCTTGTATGAACTCAGTCTATCTCAGTGTCAGCACATGTTGTTTGAATTGAGTGGGTTTGTCTCTCTTCTGCAAGGCTAAAATCTGACCTCTACCTGAATGGTCAGAAAATTCCCTCTTCTTGACCACAGGGACTGGTCCAGGTGATTCAAACAGACCAATTAGATTTAGTTCTGGAGTTTCTCTTGGAAATATTAGGAAAGATAATTATTTGTCTGTGTATCTGCACCTGGAACAATCTCAAGTGAGAACCAAGTGGCTGGAATTAAGTCAACATAAAAGAAAAATGTGCCCAGAGAGGAAGGAGCCATCTGTGACGACATCATGCGAGCATCACGTTGTAGTGAAGCCTAAAGATTCTATCTCCAGACTTTTCATTAACATGCAGAAGCAGAGAGTGTATTTCTTTCTGTTAAAGCTAGTTTGCTATTTCTTTTTTCTTAAGTCAGTTTGAATTGATTTGTATCATATGCAGTTAAAAGGTCATCATTAATGACACTATGATGAAAGTACCATAACAGTCATATAAATAAAAGATCTTGGGATGTCCAGGGTGGAAGGACTGGCAAGTGTTATCTGAGTTCAGCTTTGAGAGATATATAAACTTTTTTGAGGGGAATAAAGTAAAGAAAATTATTTTATTTTATTATTTATTTATTATTTATTTATTTTTTAGGTTTTTTTTGATACAGGGTCTCACTTTGTGGTTCAGGCTGGCCCTGAGCCTCAGACTCACATCACAGCAATCCTTCTGCCTCTGCCTCCTGAGTGCTGGGATTACAGGCGTGAGCCACCATGCCCGGCACTGTGGTGTGTGGTACTGGTTGCTGCTGGGCATGAGTCTCCACGCCCAGTACTGTATGTGATTACCAGGGATAGAACCCAGGTCCTTGTGCCTGCAAGACAGGCACCAGAACCACTGAGCTAAATCCCCGGCCCCCAAGAAAATTATTTTAGAGGAAAAGAATACATGGGCAAAAGTGAGAGAAATTTCAGGGAATGCAAGAAATTTGAAGTGCCCTGCAGGTAGGGTTGTGATGAGGAATGAGAAGAAAAGTAAATGGAGAGGTGGGCTCAGTTGTATGAGACACGGCATATTGTACATGTTCAGTGTACATAAGAAGGGTAATATGAGGCAGAGGAGGATATCATAAGGTATGTATGTTATTAGTGACTATGGTGGCCGAGTAGGGAAAGACTGGAGGGTAGAGCCCATATGTGAGAAAGTGGACTTGGAGACCATGACAACCACTCAGGAAAGTGTCAGTTTATTCACTAAGGTCACTGAAAATATGCCATCATTGATGGATTTTCCCAGTTTTGCATCCAAAGCAGATATTATTAGTTGACCGCCTCCTTTCCCAACTTAACATTTTCAACCTAGTGTTGCAGACAGATGTCAGCAATTATTTGTCCATGTGACCACTCAAGTTGAAGCGTACCTGCCCTTCTAGACCACTTAGTAAGTAGTTAATGTGATGAACTGAAATTCTCTTGGGGTGTCTGAATTTCATATTCTATTGAAGAGCTAAAACTATTTATAACTGTAGAAGTAAATGGATGAATGTTTGGTGAAGAGGGAAAAAATATTTTGAGTGAAACCTAGGGCTCTAGGAGAGACTAACTTTCCTTTTTCTTCTCTCAATGCAAATGACAGCCCCAACCCAGCAACCAAAACAAAGTTGATGGACTGCGTGGGAGCCAGTGTCTGGCTCAAGCCAGTTTTGGTGGGATGTAGAGCATGTGCATTTCCTTTAGGTCACAGTTTAAATCTGACCCATGGCCGTCAGACCCATGGTCTGATAGCTCCGTGGCAGCTGTGGTGAAATGAGTTATGGGTCTTACGACCATTTCGAGTAGCATGAGTCCACTTCAGCAAAGCTGTTGTGGACTCACTGCTCGAGGCAAAAGAATAAATGGAGACAGCGCTGCTGCCTGTCAAAGAGGTTTTCCCAAAGCCAGCTTGAGGCCCATTTGGTTAGAGGCTACAGTGAGCTTCTGCTGGACAGAAAGACGTTGTCAGGCAGTGGGAGCTGGCTGCTATCTGGATGGCAGAGAGGAGCTGTATTCCTGAGATCTACCAGATCTAGGGTCTTTAGAGTAGTATCAGATTTGCATGTTAGTTAAAGAAGAGTTGAAAAAATAACTTGGGCAAGCTACACTTCCAGCAAGTGATGAAGCTTGGATTTCTTCAAGTATCAGACTGATTTCTAAGCCCATGCTGTTTCCATTCTACTGCTGATGCCTTTGAGTCTAAAAAAAAGGCTGAGTCAGAGCATTTCTTCCCAACTAGAATAAACCAAAGTGACCTGAAAGCCCTTAAAATGAATGGGTACAGGGCACTCTGCTAAGCACGAGACGAGGGTATTCTCAGTTAGTTCTCAGAGCAAGTCATGCATTGGGTTCTATGGCTCATTTACAGACAAGGGAATTTAGATTCCAGGGTTTTGTCCAAGGCCTCCGAGGCTCAAATCATACAGCTGTTAAGATTCAGGTCTGAGGTCTGTTTTTCTTCAAAATGCACATTCTCCTTCCTCTTCTTTTTTTTGTATCGGGGGTTGAGTTTGGGACCTTGGGCTTGTGAGGCAGGTGTTAGAACCACTGAGCTAAATCCTCGGCCCCCAAACACAATTCTTGTTCAGTAAAGCTGATGTGACACATTTATACAGACTTGTTATTAGAGACACACAAAATTATATTGAAGGCACATAAATGAAAACTTATTAAAGATAGTCATATTTTATTTAAATGGATGTAGGCAAATGAGATTGTTTTTTTTTTTTTTCTCCTACAAGGTTGATTCAGCATTTCTGCTTTAAAATGAATTTATATAAGTGAAAATGTGAGCCAGTTTAAATTAAATAAGTAAAACATAATGATGTGGCACATGGAGATGGCAAGCAGGACCTGTATAGTTCTGAAACCTGAGGTTGGGGAATGCTGTATTGCTTTCCCAGAGGTGACCTGGCTGCTGTAAGCAGGAAGGACGTGCCCAAGGCTGCGGGTGCTGCCGTGGGCAGAGGGGTGCTGCCGGCTCAGAGGAGTGTTACTGCCTGGGAGGCCTTAAAATAAAACACAGTTCTTCCTGTTAGCTTCTGAATATTGCATCATGTGGGGAGGTGAATGTATTTATTCTCTTTTACTTTTTAAATTCTCTCTGAGTCCCCATAGCCAGTTCCCTGTGATTCCTGACTGTCCTTTTCTCTGTACTATAAAATCAGGCTTTTCATAATAAAATCTAGTAATGTGTCACTATTGTTTCTCTCCATAACCGGAGGTGGCAAATATATTTCCAATCATGTGCTATAAAAGACTTACAGTGGCAACTGAGGTGCTGATTTGAAAGAATTCTGAAGCTACATGTGATCTCAGTAGGAGTGGGCACTGGGATCAATTAGTGATGTCTGCCATGGGGCAGGTTAAGTGAGAAGAGGCATGCGAGCTACACATGTGTCACTTATTCTTGGTCTCCAGCCAGATGTTTGCTCTCTGAGGAAATGAATCATAGCTCAGACACTGCGCGTCCCATAGCATGTCACATAGTTATAGATTCACTGATTCTGTCTCTCCTTTCTTCTGAAGATTGCATCTATACTTTCAAGAGAATTAGAAGTCATTACATTAAAATTCACTGTAGATTATGGGTGTAGAATCTGCACTTCTGGCTTGAAGATGAAATAGCTGCTTACTAAAGAACATTGACCTTTTCTTTCTCTCTACACTTAATCCAGTAAGAGATGAGCAGGGGATTTAAAGACATATAAAGGGAGCCTGGTAAGGGAATAGATTGGAAAAGCAATGCCTTTAGGCCAAAAGGATCTCCCATAATAACACTTAGTTATTTCCCATATGTGAATCCAGTTGTCTTTAATCATTTTCTTTCCATTGATGTAATATCTCCCTGCTCTTCTCTGTGACTGCATTACTTGTCCCCAAAGAGCAGATGGCCAGCAGTAAGAACGGCTGGTTCACTGGTCCTCTTCACCAGAGATTACCATAAAGAGAGGCAGCTGTCAGGACTCATTCACAGGGGATATTGATCTGGACAAGACAAGTGCCTGCACTGGGATTGGAAGTATCAGACTTGGTGGGGGGAGAGTGATCTGCAAACAGAATGCCAGCTATGCACCTAGCCAAGCCACTCCTTGACAAGGCCACAAAATAAGCACAGTGCCCATTCAGGCTCTGCTTGTCTCTCTTCTAGACTTGCTTTACCTGTTCTCTTCACTGTCCTAAAATGGTCATTGTCTTCAGAGCTGGTAACCCTTTTCCATGACAAATTTTTAAAGACATTTCTAACATTATTTTCTTTTCTAACTTATTGGTCCCCGGCATCAGAGTTTTTGTCCTTAGCTTGTTGATTGCATTCTATTTTAGAATAAATGAATATTTTGTAACTTCCAGTGGCGCATTTAAGCACAGTGCTTTGTCTATGGTGGTTTATGTTCTGATGTCATGTAATCATCTTAGTGGTGAGTCTTAGGCAGTGTGACAGGCCAGAAGAGGAAACACTTTTGGTTGTAAAGGTTTCCTTTGAACACCTGATGCTAGAGACCACTCTTCTGTCTGAGTGTTTCCTGGCAGTGGATCTCAGTCAGCCTTGGCAGAAGTGAGCTATCAAGTGTTGATTAATAATAATGTGTGAGCTAATTTTTGCTGTGACTGAGACTTCCTGTAGGCAGAGTCATGTCTGTTGGAATTTAGAATTAAGCGGCTCATGCAATGCTGCATGAGGTTGGGTAAGATTTGGTGCAGATAAAAGACAAATCATACCATTAAGCTGCTGCCAAAAGAGACTATGTTTATTGAAGCATGAAAATTATTGAGTCTTATATGCATATATGAAGTCAAAGTTAAATCAGCAAACGCTATAACAAATATATGCTAAAATCATTGTTCTAAAGTGGGTTGCATCTTTTTTTTTTTTAATGTCCAGAGACTGTTAATACCTGGCTAAGGAAGGCATTCCAGATCTGTTTTATAAACTCAGGAATAGGATCCAGGTTAGTCCAGCATTTATCCTCATATGCCCAAGTAATAGGCAACCTTGAAGTAAACAGTCCTGTTTCCTCTCTAAAAAGAATAAAACTTTATAATGTTTTTGTTCTAATTGAAAATACACCCTTCCAAATCTCCCAAAGAAGTGGTTACACATATAAACAATATTTATAATGACAACTCAGTTTGCAAACTTAATCCATTTTCTGATGTTGGAAAAGATGACCATGTTTGTGTGGGAAGGAGCTATAGCCATGCTATCACCCAACGAAGCATTCACAAACAAAAACAAAATTTTTCCAAATGCTTCTGTTTGCCAGTGAAATTATTTTTAAAGAAAAGCACTCATGAACTGAGGTATCAATAAATGCATTTCTTTACACACATGTAGGTAGGTAATATGTTAATTTAGAAATCCTGCTTTTGCTATTTTTACATGTTTTAAGACAATGTTATTCATCCCCTTTGGATGTGTATTGTGCCTTTGACATGGTTCCCCTTTCTCTTGCTCCTATCCCTTCTTTAGGTTCAAGTCATTCCGAAGAAACTCAGGAAGTTGCCTGAAGACATTCCATAGTTGACAGTAAAATAGTAAATTATGTAGAATCCCATTGGCACCAGCCAGCCTGATGATGGTTCTGGCATCCATTAATTCTTTATTTCAAGAGTCCTTCTTTGTCTTAGAAAGCTATTAGTGCTTGGACCATTGGATATACACATTTTTCTTTCCTCAGGCTTTCCCCCTAGAAATGGGATCTAATAATAAGTTTTCTTCTTGGATTCAGTTTGGGGTTTATTTTGTCTAAGGAATTAAGAAGAGAGACTGGGAACTATTGCAAGAGGGTTAGAATAGGGAAGAGATACATGGTAGTGTGGTCCAACCAGAGCTATATGTGAGACTCTAATTCTGTTTCAAGGAGGAATACACAGACTCTATGGTGATGTTTTGCATGTAGTAAGTGCTCAACAAATGTTAAGTAGGCTAATTAGTAAAATAGTCTTGGACCTAGCTTTAAGGCTATATATTCAAAACTACAGGCTGGTAAGAATCAAAATGAAAATGGCTCCTCTGGCCTAGAATTGGGTGAGAAGGAGCCAACAGCATGCACCAGACTTTAGAGCTCTGAGCCTGAAGGGCTCCTGAAAATGATGGAATTCAGTACCTCGTAACCTAGAGGGGAAATACACAGAGTTCAGATGTATGTCTTTTTCTTTGCTTCCATAGCCTGTATTTTAAAGCACTGCCTTATCTTCCAGAGGATTTTGTGTTATTCTTGGTTCTGGTCAATTCTTGGCTCTTAGACAAGAGACTTAGCATCAATGAAATCAGGTTACATTATCTTCAAAATGGAGTAATACACCCACGGCAGTTTGTGAGCAGAGGTGAAAATGATCCATGTAAGGTGCCCATTGCTGCATCTGACACAGGGGCTTAACACACAGCAATACCATTATGATCGCAAGAATTATTCTTATTTTGCAGTTGCAAGTCTTTTGGAGGCATAAAGTGCCCACCTTCTATCTTTTCCTATCCCTTCCCATCTAGACCAACTATGCTTTGATACTAAAGACACATGGAAAATAAAAACCGGGAAGAATTTAGTTACAGTGTTAAATGAGATTATATTAAGTTACTCTCCTCCTTCCTTTCCTTTATCTTCAGAGCCCTCACCCTCTAAGCATCAGATCACATGTGGTCTTCTCCAGGAAGCTACCCTGTCTCTGTCAAACTGTGATTCTTTGAATGCTCAAGATGTGGGATAAAGTTGAAATGTTGTGTGTGTGTCTGTGTATTCATGTACATCTTAATTCAAATATGAAGAATAGCAGGAAGTATTATTCAAACATTCCAATATAGTCACTAGATGCTTTGACTTGAAACAAGAAAATAGGATATTTTCTTTTCTATCATGCAGGAGCTGGATATTCCAAAGCCAGAAGTCTTTTTATTTGTCCTCACTTGAGGAATGAGCTCTGCTCCTGACAGAAACAATAAAAGATATTTTAAAAAATTGGTCATTAAGCTTCTAATTAGGGATGTCCCATTGCTGCTCTCTCTGCCCACGTAATTGATAGAGATCCTTGCAGAGTCCTAGAGACACCAGCCTGGCATTTTCCAAAAGTATGGCAATTGTCATTTTCTCATCTTACCATTGCTGAGCAGTATAATTTTTTTTTAAGGTTTTTTGAGACAGAGTCTTGCTTTGTGGTTCAGGCTGGCCCTGAGCTCAGCCTCCAACTCACATCACAGCAATCCTCCTGCCTCTGCCTCCCGAGTGCTGGGATGACAGGCATGAGCCACCATGCCCGGCACTGTGGTATGTGATACTGATTGCTGCTGGGGTGAGTCTCCACGCCCAGTATTGTATGTGGTTACCGGGGATCAAACCCGGGTCCTTGCGCTTGTAAGACAGGCGCTGGAACCACTGAGCTATATCCCCGGCCCCTGAGAGGTATAATTTAAAACATCTTTTCCTTTTTGTTTGAACTACTTGATGAAGAAGAATCAATGGTGCATTTGCATTAGGCTGGTGACCAGGGGCCACGTTCTTAAGTCCATATCTCACTGCCAAAAGTCAAGGGTAAGTGCAAGTGACGGGAGAAGGGGTTTAAAGGAGCGGGCAGGAAAGGCATGCTGGTGGCTCCTTCTCACCCAACTCTAGGCCAGAGGAGCCATTTTCATTTTGATTCTTACCAACCTGTAGTTTTGAATATATAGCCTTAAAGCTAGGTCCAAGCCTATTTTACTAATTAGCCTACCTAACATTTGTTGAGCACTTACTACGTATAAAACACCACCATAGATTCTGCGTATTCCTCCTTGAAACAGAATTAGAGTCTCATAATAGCTCAGAAAGGGTGAAACAGAACACAGCTTTTTTCCACTGTGAGCACAAGCCGAAAGGAAGCAGCTGCGGCCTTACAGACCAGATCAGTGAGGTAACAGCTTAGTCCAGCCCTTGTCCCTGGGTCCTTGGTGAACTCCTTCTGAGATTCTGAGAACAATGGAGTCAATGCTACTGTGACAGCTGTGTCCAGATGTCATGTGGTCCTAAGTGGGGCTGTGTCAGAGGTTGCTCAGTCTGGAGTGTGTGATTGATTCATGGTGCAGTACTAGGATTAAGTGTGTGTGATAATTAAATCAGTCCACTGCATGACTGGGCACTGCCCGAATCCCAGTCGCCTGGATACAAAAACACTGCTAACATCCCCGCTTGCTTGGCTTCTGCCTGCTGTGAAGTTTTTCTCCTCCGCGATGCCTGGCTGCCATGCCATTCTGCCTTGGAGCCAGCCAGTTATGGACTGGAACTTCTACAAACCTTTCTTCCTCTAACACTGGGCATCAGGTATTTTGTCTCAGCAGTGAAGAAAAGTAGCTAAGACAGCCAGTTGAAAGGGCAGTGTGTCCTGGCTGGCTGACGCCTCAGGAGGTCTGCGTCATGACCCTGCTCCTTCTGCTGCCCTGGCCATTCCCACTCCCACTTCTTCTCCTACCTCTCAGCGGAGCCCGCTGCTCTCCTGCTGCCGGCGCGTCCCTCGGCAGGGCGGACTCTTCCTGTATCAATTATGGGCACTCTGCTTCCACTTGTCATCCTCCAGGCACGGCTTAGATGCCACACTTTAACAAAGGCCCTTCCTACACCCACTGCCTAAGTTTGCCTCTCACTGTTTTATTTCCTTGTGGGCCCTTGATCTGTATATATCTTGCTTCTTAATTCATTTGCATATTCTCTTCCACCTTCAGGAAAATGTATACTCCGTAAGGTTTGAGCTGGGGACAAGATTTGGGAGGAGCTGAGGAGAGCTGAGATGGAAAGGATGTTCATGGTGCAAAGCCAGCACCGACCACCTCGCTTGTCAGACTTATGATTGCACTTTCACTTTTTTTTCCTTTGACATTTTACTCATAGTCCCAACAGTCGTCACAACGCCACCTTGTAACGAAGTGATCTGTTTTGGAGCACGTGCTCCTGCTTGCTTGGCGTCCTTCATGGCTTGTCCTCCTTGCAGGGACTTGTGATCAGTGTTGTGGCCTCACTGCCTAGCACACACCTGGGACAAGGAGGCATGTAACAGTGTCAACAGTGGTCTGCCACACACAGGCTGTGTCACTTGGCATGTGGCATTACATTATGTGGCTTCTATAGGCATGATTTTATGATCTTGTTTACTAACACAGATGAGGACTAGGCAATAAGGACATCTCTATTACCAACATGTCTAGAGCACGCACAAAGGTAATGAATGGAGTGTGCTTAACACATCCCAGAGTTTAGAAGAAAAGTTCATGACCCAAAATGGCATGTTTTGAGTCTCTGTCCCCTTTTGGGAAAAGTAACCTTGGATGCTCTGTCCCCAAGGCAGAGGCTGTGTCTGAGGCGTGCGGGGTCTGTGCCCCATGCACGTGTCAGCACTTAAGAGCTCCCTGCAGTCTCAGCTAATGTGTTCTCCAGAAGGCCAGAGGGTAGAGCCAGCCCGCAGCTGCCAGATCCGACTGCACTCCACTTCTATCTGAAAACTTTCTTTTTCACACTGATTCCTCATTCTAACAAAGTTCCATTTTAAGGGGAAGAACAGCATAGATATGCACTAGAATTCCTAAACACCAAATTTTTCTATAGATGATGAGAATTAATTGAATCAGCTATTATTATTATTTATTAGATTACTTCCTTCAAGAAGGAAGAGATCAAGTTTATTCTAGAGGTAAAGCTTTGAATAATAAAAGGAATGACATATCCTCTTTTTCCACAACTGACAGTTAAACTAGTCTTGACTGAGTTCTGAGTGTGCTAGTTGCTTTTGCCAGTGTTCTAATTAATCTTCCCAGTACACTGCAACATAGAATAGTGCTGTAAGATGCCATTTTATTAATAAGAAGGCAGGAACAAAGAGTTTGTGCCATTTTCCTCAGATTAGCAGATAGTTGATTAAGACATGATTTGCACTTTCTAATACTTTTTTTCTGTGTAAAGCCTCTATGTCAATGCAATGAAATGAAATTTCTTTCTGTTTGTCTATTGTTTTATCATGTGAAAATGGCTAAATGGGATTTAACCAAATTCAATGTAAATGTTTTGGTCATCAAAGTATAAATATAGCTGAGTGTAATGGCACTGTTGCTGGGAGTGAGAATTTCAAGTTGGAACTCAGCTTTGGCAACCTGGCAGCTTAGCAAGACCTTTCAAATTTAAAAAGACTGGACTTTAGTTCAGTGTGAAGGTCCTAGATTCAGTCTTCAGTATGAAAGCAAGCAAACAAAAAAATGCAGGTGACTAGACATTGTGTTAGTCAATTTTCTATTTCTGAAACAAAATACTCAAAGAAGAGAGGGGTTCAATGTCAAGGGTTCAGTTCCTGGTTGGCTGGCTCCAAGGCAGAAATGGCTTAGGAGAGGGATGGACCTGCTGAGGGAAAGCTGGTCACTTCTTCACAGCCAGGATAGAGACAGAGGAAGAGAGAGAGAGAGAGAGAGAGAGAGAGAGAGAGAGAGAGAGAGAGAGAGAGGAGACAGAGAAAGAGACAGAGAGAGAGATAGAGACAGAGAGAGACAAAGAGAGATAAAGACAGAGATAGAGAGACAAAAAGAGATAGAGAGATAGAAAGAGAGAGACAAAGAGCTGGAGACAAAGACACCCCCTTCCAGGCCACACCCCGACGACCCCGTCTCTAAGCAGACCCCACCTCCTAAAAGCCCATTCAGCTTCGAATTTATCAGTGGATTATCTCACTGGTGATGACGGTCAGTCACCTTCCAAAAGCCCCACCTCTGAGGACAAGTGACTTATGGGATATTTTAAATCTGAGCCATAATAGAGACTTGTTTAAAGTTCACTTTACAGGCATTTTGCTTCTGGTCATACCAAAGGAGATTGTTTCTAAGCAGAGCTCTGGGTGAGGACAACTAAAAAGTCTAGATTGAAATTCAGGTTGAAGCCATCAGAAAACCATGAAAAAAGTGGAGACTGGGCAAAGATCTGGTGGAGAAGAGAATCCCAGCGGTGTGGTCCTTGAGTTCAGTGCTGCCTCTCTCCTTGAGGCACTCAGTGATTTCAGCAATAGGGGCCACAAGTCTGAGGAGCTAAATTTAGCCTCTGCTCATCCAGTGGAGGGATGGGAACTGGACTCCAGGGCTTGACAGAGAAGAAGGTTTTTAATAGAATCCAAAAGTTTCTGTAGGACCTTAGGAGTAACATCAAATAAGAAATAAACTCTCATAGTTACTCTTGTCCAACTTTTACTTATTGTACTTTGTGATTAGATCATTATAATTTGAGGTGCCATATAGGGAAAATACTTAGAGTCTCAGATATTTTTTTTTCATTGTTATATGCAGTGTGTAAGACTAAATAAAATGTTTTGGGCATAGAAAAGATTTAGTCAGTGACCAAGCAAATAAGAGATAAAAATATATAATGAAAACTGGCCCACAGAATATTCAGATATTATAGCTAAATAATTGCAATTCATATGCTCAAGGAATTAAAACTACATGATGGAGAATTTTGATGGATAATTGAAAACTATTAATAATGGAAAACATGGGGACCCTATGTCAGTTTAGACACAGCTGATGAGAGAATTAGTAAACTGAAAGACAGGAGACAAAATATCTAGATGTAAGCATGAAAATGGATGGAAAATGCAGAAACAATATAAGAAACCAAGTATGACTAAAAGTCTAATATGCATGTAATAATGGTGGCACAGACAAAGGATAAAAAATATGATGGAAACAGTTCTTGAAGGTGTAATGAAAAAGTATTTGAAAAAATATTTTGAAAGTTTCCAGCCATTGATTCATGGAGAGCTATAAACTCCAGGCAGGATAATAAAAAGAATATTACACGTAGGCCTCCCTATCATAGCAAAACCATAGTAAACCAATGATAAAGAGAAATTCTTAGAGGACAAGGAGAAAAATTACCCACAAGAGTCAATGTTTGGCCACTTAACAAAAGGAATGGAAGCCTGAGGATGTTCTCTGGCTTTCTTTATCAAAGATAATCATTGTTTTGAATATGAAGTTTTACTATCTAGAAAGCTATTTTATCTAAGTCTAGATCCACTAATAAATGTAGCACCATCTGAATACTTTCAAGCATTATTTTCTATAGATGGCACAATAATCCAACTTTTTAAAACTCTAATGATGTATTTTTGGATGTGTCTATGTTGATACATATGATTCTAGTTGGACATATTTTTTGAGCACAAGTATAAGAGTTTAAGAACAGCTATATGTGTAATTGCTGAACTAAAAGCTATGCATTACTACAATAACTTTTAAACAGGTATACACAACTTCTCTTTTACCAGATGTACCCAGTTTCTTACCAAAATTAGTGTGGAAACAATGTGTATTTTCCTTAGTAGTGTATGAAAGTCCTCATTTGTCAACACTCTAACCCTTGGTATTTATAAAGTTCACATCCTTTGTTATTAGTGTGTGTGAAGTGACATCTGCCAGGAAACTGTTATCAAATATGTTTGTAAGTTAATTTGTTTTAAAACATTGGTATCTAGTGCTCTCTTGCTATTTTTGAAGCTCAAATGTCAGAGTTTCATGTATATTTTCACACACACATGAAATATCTATATCCTGTATCTACTCAGCTTAAATAACAAGTGATTACTTTTTTGTGAGACAAGGTCTCACCATGTGTGAGGCTAGCCTCAAGCTCATGGCAGTCTTCTTCCCTCAGTTCCTGCGTGCTGGAGCTGTAGGCTTATACCACCATGCCCAGCCCACTTTTGAAAAATAGGAAACATTGTGTAGACTAAAATAGAAGACAATCTGGGGGACCAATCTTTAGCATTTTCCTTATCAGACATGAATAATTTTCTAATTATATTAAACAGGAACAAGGGGGAAAGATGGCTGTTTGAGGTGCAGAATCTTGGGGTTAAATATTAAACACTGAAGTGCTGTGCTTGTAAGCTCATTAGTGCATCCAGGATGACTTCCCTGCGCCCTGAGACCCGAAGCAATTACATCAGTGCCAGACACTGGGGCCCCGAGTGCTCAAGAAAGTTATCAGGGAATCAAGCCTGGGACACTTTCCTGAGAGCTCTCCACCCAGAAGCAGAGTGTTTTACCTGTAGTGACCCCTCTCCTCCACCTCGGTGGCCCCTCCTCCTCCGGTTTCCAAGCTGTGCTCACTTCTTGGAAGCAGTTTTACTGCTATTACCTCCCTTTTCTTCACATCCCTAGCACATTCAGTTTACAAAATTTCATTTTCACAGTCGCATCGTAACATAATATGACTACAGTTTTCTTCTCAGGGCTTTATATAAGAGATATATTCTCTGAAGTGCAGCTGCGAATCTGCTACATAAGGACCATTGTAATTTCAGAGTCACGTGACATTGGAAAGATCAATCTACGCTTGCAAATTTTGCTGTTCATTTCACTGTGGATCCTCTTAAAGCACAGATTCTTAGGCCCCAAATACCTCCTAGTTCAGGACTAAGACACCACCTAAGACCTAAAACACAGTCTTCTCTTGGTTTTACCAGAAAGTCACGTGCCTGATACAAGCTGTTACAAACCCGTGAGTGAGGAGTTGGTAAATATTAAGCAGCATCCGCATTTGTTTTCATCACAGAACAGAAGGTCAGGACGCTTCTCCTTTCTGCTTCCTGGGTTCTGAGAAGGGAATATGTTACTTACAGGCTTTGTTTATTAAAATGTATGGAGCCAGGCATTACATAAGAATTTATAAAAGATATACATGTTCCTCCTACCTTTGTTGTTGTTGCTGCAGAGTCCATCTTACTCCGGATGGATCTGTTCAAAAGGTAACACTACCCGTGAACGTCAGTGGGTTCGCGTCACTGATACCTTCTCACTCACTCAGTGAGCATTGTGAAAGCTCAGGAGATACAGTGACAGGTTAGATGTGATTCATGCTCTCCGAGGTCTTATATTACGTAGCGTGTGGAGAGGATTGATAGCAAACACCCAATTAAATAAACACATTTAGATAATGATACATGATCGAAAGAAAATCTCACAAAGGACTGGGCAGAACGTATGTGTGTGTACATGAGAAGACACGGTGAGGACTGTGTTGTCCTAACCACTGCCTTGACAGTGCTGTACTCATGCATTCCATCACTGCATAAGAAGCACAGCTCACATTTTCATGGCTACATGGGGGGGAACACAGTGAGACAGATGTAGCCAGGCATCTCCCAGGATTTCTGACGGGGCCACATAACTGGATCACAGCTACTGGTGCTAATAGTATAACTATGAGCACCAACACTAGCAATGATCATCCTGACAATTGCGGTACTTCAATAACGGTGTCATATTTGTGTCACTAAAGTAACACTGAGACTGTGAAAATGTCACACCCTTTCTTCCCATCTGTGTAAAGAAGCATTTGGAACTAATGACCTCCGTGTTTCCTTCCATTTGCTTTTCAAAAGAGAAGAGTGTTAAATCTTTTAGATCTTGATGTACCTTCTCCTTATGAGACTGGATTTCTCTTCCAATTGATTATTCATTATTCATTTCATCTTCAGAAAGTTTTCTCCTAACAGTTAAGTATGCAGTTTAGTTCTGAGAACTGCTTTCTTTGGCAGAATGAAGTCCCCATTCTGGTCAAGACCCTGGAACTTTTCCAAGAAGAAAATATAGAACTGAAAATGTATGGCCAGAGTACAGAATACAAATGAGGACTAGGTTTTAGAGTCTGATATACTTGATTTTGAGTCCTACTTCCACCATTTGCTAGGGTATTTGTTTTCCTGGAGTAAGGACTTTTTTGAGGTTCTATTTTCTTACCTGTAAAATGGAGTAAAATGGTGATAGTAGTAGTAACTACCTCATTGGATTTCATTGACGTGGTGCATGTAAAATACTTGTTATACAATCAATACCCAATAAATGTTCATTGTTCTTGTCATCATTTCAGTACCTATAAAGACCTTTGGGATGATTATTTTTTTCATGTTCAGTTTTAGGTCTAAAGTGAATGGAAAACATTCTAGTTGAAAGGGTCTTTGTGTTTAGCCTCTGAGCCTGTTGGCTTTTATTTAACTTCATAAGTGATAGAAGTTCATTCTCTGCATGATTATTCTTGCATTGAGCAGTTAACTTTTTCCTCCTTTGCTAGAATAACTTTAATAAAAAGATAGAATTTAAAAATAGTAAAAATGGCTTGGAAATGGAGAAAGTGTGATAATCTCATCTCCAAAAGAATTACTTGCTCTTAAAATGTAGTAATTCAGAAGTTCTCTTAGGCTACTGTTTGATCTTTGGGTTAATCTTTTAAAGTGCATATCTTCAAAATTTAAAACCTCTGTCCCCAAGAAGAACTAACTCTCAGGCAATTTTCTGTTGTTTTAAGTGGTGAAAGGCTGAAGGAATATTTTCACTCCCTTTAGATATGTATCTGTCTCTTTTGGTAGATAAAAACAGCTCTTTAATGGCTGCCTAGCAATGTTGTTCAGTGGTTGGGAATGGGCTGTGGGTTGGTTTCATCCAGCACAACACCCAAGGGCAGTTAGGAGAACAGTGTAATTATACAAGTGGGAAATAGGTCAGGATTTGGAACAAACACCCAGATGCTTGGGAAAGTAGCTCTGGCACTTGAAGGACCCTGGGATGAGAAGTTACTTGACTTGGTGTGCCTGGGGCTCTCTTTGTTTTGGTCTAAGCACTTTTGCAGAAAGAAAGCCATTCTAAGCATACTCCTTAGACACGAGCTCAGGCAATGCTTAGTGTTGCTATCTGGGTATTGGAGGAAGTACATTAGAACTATTATGAGTTTGAGCTAAAGAGTTAGACAGCTTCGTGATGGATGACAGTTCTACTTAAAAACAGTGTTTAACAACACTAAGGTCAGTGTTTCCCTCTCTACATTGGGTATAATAACAGCACAATTTGTGTAGAGTTTTAAGAATTAAATAGGATAGGGCCGGGGAGTTAGCTCAGTTGTTCCGGCACCTGTCTTGCAAGCGCAAGGACCTGGGTTTGATCCCCAGTATACACATACCATACTGGGTGTGGAGACTCACACCAAGCAGCAACCAATACCACATACACAGTGCTGGGCATAGTGGCTCACGCCTGTAATCCCAGCACTCGGGAGGCAGAGGCAGGAGGATTGCTGTGATGTGAGTTTGAGGTTGACCTCAGGGCCAGCCTGAACCACAAAGTGAGACCTTGTCTCAAAAAACCTAAAAAAAAATGTAAATGAGTCCTAGCATTGTATGTTATATATTGTGAAATAGAAAATGCTCAATGTAAAATAAGATGAAAGGGGACAATGTTGAGATTGTAACAAAAAAGTAAGGAAACAAATTTTATATATATGGGGGGGTGGTAGGGTGGGTGGGGCTATGGGAAAAAATGAGAATTAAGTTGTGTCTTATACTGGTACAAAT
>PVIR01032283.1:0-18782 GCA_004026965.1 Petromus typicus
TGAACATTTTTTTCATGTATTTATAGGCCATTTGTACTTCTAAGAAGTATATATTCAACTGCCTATTATTTGATTTGGTCTTTTTGGAAGAGGGTCTAATTTTTTTTTAGATTTTTATATATTCTAGATATTAATCCTTTGTAGAACAGGTGGGAATTTTTTTCCTCCATTCCGTGTCTCTTCATACAATATTTCCTTTGTTGTACAGAAACTTTTTAATTTGATGTGATCCAATTTGTTGGTTCTTGGTATTATTTCTTATCCAACTAGACTTCAGTTCAGAAAGTCCTTGTCCAAAAGTTTTCTTCAAAAGTTTTACTTATTCATCTTCAAACAGGTCAAATGTCTTAACAGTTAGATCTTTGATTCAGTTTTATTTTAGTTCAGTATAAGATGGTCTATGGGTCTAGCTTTAATCTTCCATTTGTGGAAATCCAGTTTTCCCAGCACCACTTGTTACAGGAGTGTGGACTGTAATTCCAAATATCCATCCAACATTATGGACTTGTTTCTTTCCTCGTGCCCTTTGGTTGTTCATCTGGTGGCCCTTCTTTGCCCTTCTTTCCTCTCTCTTCTTTCTCTCTGACTCTTGTTACTTGCTTCCTTATATCCTCACCCTTTTCTTCTTTGTTCACCCACCTTTCTTCAATGTCTCTCCTTAGATTGCCATTCAAATCTCTTCTCCTTTGGGCACCACAGAACTTAGTAACTTTACTTATGCTATATTTATAAGCATAAGTAAATATATACAACCTACTATTTTATTCTATTTCTTTCCTGAGTTCATCCAACTTTCATTTATTCCTGGGTTTGGGGGTCAATTTCTGATCTCAGTTCCGGAACTTATGTTTCAAAGTGTTTTTCATAAACCAATATTGGCTTGGAAGTAATTTAATACCATCTGCAGTGCCATGTTCAATATTCTTTTGTTGCGTGATTGTTTTCAGAGACGAATGTCCATCATTCCGCGATGCTTCAGTTTCCCACTCGATTTGATCTCACAGTCCTTTCACAGAGACAAAGACTGGCAATATTTACACATTCGCCGGGTTGGCCTAAGAGTTGGTGCGTTGGATCTCTGGCTCAAGAGCTCCCCCTCCTGCCTGAGTCATAAAGTGCGATTCTTTTTAATTGTATAGCCAAAGAGGATGTAGTGTGTCCATGTATTTCCTGACCTTTTTTGCCTTGTGGTATCCTAGATGTTGCCATCTTGTTTCCTTTCCCTTTACAAGTCTACAAAGTGATCCTCCCTACCTTTAAGACCTCTCATCCCTGGAAGCTCTGTACCTGTATATCTTTTTATTTTTCTTTGTGGGTACTTTTTATTTTTCTTTGTGGGTATACCAACAGTTGGATTGCTAGATCATATGGTGCTTCTATTTTTAACTTTTGGAGGAACCTCTCTGATGGCTGTCTTCACTGACATTATCACCAACAGTGCCCAAGTGTTCTCTTTCTTCTGACATCCTTAACAGCACTTGTAATCTTCTGACGTTCTTATAACAGCCATTCTTACTGAAGCAAAATGATGCCTGATTGTGGGTTCTTGTGACACACAGCAAATGATTCATTGTGGGGACTTGGTTCACACACAGAGACACATCACATCTCATCTTTTATACTACTTCTTCCTCTCCACCCACCCATCTCCCGCTCCACCTCAAGATCTCACCTTATCTCCACGCAGTCTGTCTCCTTTTTCTTATATTCTTTTATTTTATTTTGCTGCTGCAATTCTTTGTATTTTAAGTTTTTCACGGAAGAGAAATCATGTCTTATCGAAGAGTATTGCAATCTCAAGCTGTATCCATTTTAAGTCCCTTCCCCTGTAGCTAGTGCTCTTAGTTACCTGTACATTTTTCCCTCATTTTCCCACTTGGCCCTTGCCTCAGCCCTCTGTGGCCTGTGGCCGGCCCTGGGAGCGCCTGAGGTAAATACTCAAAACTCATGTTCCTCTTCCTACTCCCAGTAACTGAAGTTGGTATTATGCTCTGGCATCTACATAGGCTCAAAGTGAAGGATTTATGTGCTTTAATTTGCTTCTTATTGATCTGTACAATTTTTTTTTTGGAAGAAATAAAAGCAATTGAGATTTAGGCAGCGGTAATTAATTACTTTAGTTTTATCTGGAAGTGCCCCATTTATAATTCTCAATCAGGTATTTCTTCTTATATCTGAAGTTGGATTCCTCACTGTTAGCGAGCTTTCCACACAGTGACAAAACCTTAAGAATACAATAAGAATAAGCCAGGCTTGATGGTACAGGCCTGTAACTCCAGCCCTCTGAGAGGCTGAGAGAGAAGGACCAGAAGTTCAAGCCCACCCTGGGCACCTTGACAAATGAGTGAGAACCTGTCTGAAAATAAGAAAGACCCTGGATTCAGTCCTTGTATAGCAAACGAAACAAAGCAACTTAAGAACAACAACATAAAGGAGATGCAGGGTCTTCTGGCTGTCAGAGGTTTCAGTCCATACACTGCTATCTCCGCTGCTGCAGGCCCAGAGGCAGCAGAGGTGTGTCTTAGAACAAAGCTGCCCACCGCACAGTGGCCAGGAAGCAGGGACAGTACTAGAGGGCTGGGGACAAGACACAGTCCCCAAGAGCACAACCCCCAATCCATTCCCTCCAAAGTTTCCGGCTCTTCCCAGTAACTTCATCTACTTATGAACCCATTGATGTGAGGTTAGAGGCCTCGTGATCTTAACACCTTTGAAAGGCCCCGTCTCTGACCACTGCTGCATGGGGTTTGGAGACATCCACACCCAAATCACAGCACCCATCCCCCATTTTTTATCATATAGCAGATGCTGGGGTGGACACTCCTGTGCCCCAGCCATGCCTCTGGGAGGTACCTCTTTCTCTCACTTCTTGGTGGCACAGGTGCTGAGTGCTTAGTGTCTCTCATTAGCATGACCACTGGCCATAGGCAGCTGCCTGACCCCACGCACACCTTCTCCGTGGGCAGCCAGTGGCCGGTGGATGCTAAGATTCAAGTCTTCGTCTCCTGCCTTAATGTGTGACAAGGCCAGCAGGCCTCCAGCCCAGACCTCCTTGGAGGTCTCGCCCGCAAATGCACTGCAGACCGCTCCTCCTGTCTGCCCCTCCCACCCTCACTTCCTTGCAGGTGCACGCCCTGGGCCCATTTCTTGATATACCTCCTATAAACACGTCTCTGTCTTAGGGAACCAGGATGCATCCAGTGCAAGACGATCACTACTATGAAACAATTTTAATGAGTTCTGAGATGGTCAGTGTTGTCCACTGAATACCCTGTACATATCTGCTCACCTCTGAGAGGAAAACTGTAAAGAGATCTATTGGGAACATGTTCGGATCTCAGAAGAAAAGAGAATCATAGAGAAGACAAGTTCTGTGCAGAAGTTAATAAATGGCAGAGGCAGAATTTGAACATGAGCAACCCGAATCCTGAGCCACGGGCTGTTCTTCCAACTTTCTACAACCATTTCCAAAGCACAGCCGGGCAAAACACGTAACAAGACGAGCACAGTGACTTTCAGCAGTAGAACATCTGTGACCTTAGTTGCTGAAGATGAAATTTAGTCCAGTGGAAACTGTCTTTCGAAACTTTAGCATTAAAAACAGAGAAGCAGGTTTGTAAGTCCATCAATTATCACTCCTAGGACAGATTTAATTTTCAGAGGTACTGTACAATATATGGGTAGGCATATGTTCACAACTACACCACTATGGATTTTTTAAAAATTGTACTTCTGTGTAATAAGAAAAATACTGTGACATTTTGCAAAGTTCTTACCTCCATCTTGAAATTTACTTAATCTTTCAAAATAGGATGACATAGGAGCCTGCACGATATCTAGGATTGCCAGAAGGGTTCTCGTCAGTCTCAACAGCTCGCTGAAACTATAAAACCCAAAGTATATGAGGTTCCGAGCCAGGTGGACCACCTTAGTTTAAAAATGGGAGGGAGAGGGTGAAAAGGAAAAGAAGAACATTAGAATTTCAAGTGATCATTTTCTAAAATCTCAGGTATCTCTAAATTTTGCAATTCTCTAATACCCGTGAATTATAATCACTGCAAAAGCAGCCACTTCAACTTTGACTTATTCAAACCTAGAACTAAAGCATAAATGCCTGGTGGCTAAAGAAGTTTACACTAGAATTATTTAGCTTTTTCTGAAATATTAACTCATTCAAGTTGATAGGACACCACACAGAAAATGGCGACATTACTTTAACGAATATGAAATTTCCCCCAAGGATCCAGTGCATTACAGTGCTCTGTATTCTTTCGGATGCCACAGACAATACCAGCTCTTAGAGTCAACTTCCAAGAAGTGACCCTCTGTGGATGGTGTCCTCCATTTTGAGTCAAGGTCGTTCCATAGGACCAACAGCACATAGCAGAAGTGAGAAGCCACGTGTCATTTAATAGGGACATTTCAGCTAGCACACAGGAAGCTGAAGGATCTGATCAAAAGCCATCAAGGAAGTGTGGCCACTAACATCCACATGATCTCACCCAGCAGCTTGACAGCTTCCTTGTGAGGGACCCTGAGCCAGCACCACTGCCATATTATTCCAGAGTCCAGCCCAATATGAGCTGTAACTGTCTATTGACTTAGGGTGCTGTTCTTTGGAGGAGTATGTCATACACCAATAGGTGACTAACACAACAGCTATCCAGTACTAGCATCCTCTCTCTAGGTTGCCAAAAAATAGCCCAAATAATATTATAACTGGAGCTATTTTAATGTAGTTAAATGAGACTCAAAGTGTCACCTCTATAAAAATGAAATAAAGTATCCAGACATATTATAAATTATGTAAAATTGAATTTGTTCATTAAATCCCATAAATAAAGCTTACACATACGAAACAAACAGAGCAGAAAAACAATAACTAATACATAAGTAAAATAAAACATTTCCATTGCATATCAAGGTATAATCAAAGCATCAAAACTATATTTAATCGATGGCAGAGAGAAATCACACCCTGGCAAACTAATTACCAAAACATCCTAAATATCAAAGGGAAAAAAATAATATTTCTAATTTGTGACAGGGAACATTTAATTAGAATTGTTGTAAGATACCTCAAAAGTCAGTTTGTTTTTCTCCTTATCTCCAAAAGGAAAGGGCTGATTGACAACTTCTTTCAAGTATTCTTCCACAAATTCCATCGTGAGTGCAAACTTCCTCTTCATATCATTTCTGGAAGAGTCTGTTATAGAATCGTACCTAGGAAGAGGGAAAAAAAGACATAGCAAGTTGAAGTGGTTTCAATCATTTTAAAACAGGAAAAGACTGTACACGGTTTAACTTCCTGGCTTTGTAATCTTGGATAAGTCAGTTATCTTTCTAGGTGTTGTATCCTCATTGTAAAATGGGGCTATTACGAAAGGAAGCAATCCATAGCAATAAAACAAAACCATGCATTTAGTATATGGAAACTCAGTATTATTTTTGTACTGGTTTTCGAAAAGAAGTTTCTATTTGCCAAAAGTTGTCATTTCACTCTCTAAAAGGAGTATCCCATTTGGACCTGGAAGACGAACAGTTTTAGTGAGAAAACACAGATTGCTTTTCCATGGATTTCATCTCAGAGCGGAAGACATTCATGTTTCAGTACATCTGCTCTAGGAAAAAGCCTAAACCTTTCGAGACATACTCATGTATGGTAATTTTCGTGGGGATTTCTGTCCAGAGCCTGGCGTAGCGAACAGGCACCACGGACTCCTGAGGATCCCGGTCCACGTGCATGTGGAGCATGAGACGACAAAACGACGCTCTGAGGTCAAAGGGCAGACTCTCATCTGACACACAGCGCAGGATCAAGTCGACCGAGAGCTGCGTGGAAATCTGGTTGATGGCCAGGTACTGGCGATCCAAGCACATTCTCGCAAAGAGGTTTAGCTGGTACCTGAAAAGCAATGAACACAGTGCATTATTTGTCTTATTGTCATGATGTTCTTAAACCCCATCGCACCACCTCGCCATCTTTGTTTGTGATACCTGCATTCCCAAATGTTTTTGAGACTGAGTCTAATCGTTTGGCCTCTAGTCAAGAAGTCTCCAGAGGACAGTGTCACTAGGCTCTTGGTTTCGTACAGTTACGAACACACTCAGCCAGAAGGTCAAGGACAACAGCGCACATGAGAGCATCCTGCTCCTCCAGCATCACTCATCTGGGGGACCCTGGCAGCCTCACTCTATATTGAGCCCCATTCAGTTCCCAAACCATCATGATGAGACCACAGGACACTGAATCCTTGGATCCTTCGGCCTCTGAGATTGACCATCGGCCTCCAGTTTTTCTTGCTGTAGCTACAGAAACCAGGGAACAAGGAGCATTCTCTCCATTTGTCTGATTCCTGCCATTTGGAGCCAACCTGGCCCAAGAGCTCCTGCCTTGGTTTTCATGCCTTAAACTCACAGATGCCAGACCAGTTCAGTAGACTCGTCAATTAATAGTTCAGTAGCTGAGAGGAGGTAGGGTGCTGGGAGTGTTACCAGGATGTATTCTTGTCCCTGGCTCCTTCCTTTCCTCTTAGCTTCCTGGGTGCTGCCATGAGTTGAGCAGCTGTCCCTCCACCATGATCGTACGCTATATCATTTCTTCCCCAAAGCAAACAGATCACGGATCAAAACCATGGACCAAAGTGAATCTCTCTTCCATTAAATTGCATCAAATTGGTATGATGTCTCAGCCACAGGATGATGACTAAGACAACCACGTTCAGCAGACTTTCCAACTCCAGACACAAGCTCCTCTGAAGCCCCAGCTCAGCATAAGTTCATTCACACAATACATGAACCTGTACTAGGCTACCTGAAGCCAGGTCAGTCACCTCAGCCACAGTTCTGCTCTATCTGTTACCTAGGTGCTAACCACTCTCTCTTCTGTCTCTATTCCAATCAGTAATAGGACAAAACGCTTTGCTACACATAGATTTCACACTCAGCAGAAAAATTAGGAAATAGCAAGCAGAAAAGGGTGGAAAAATCAGATGCTAATTTCATTTTGAATATTTTAAGTCCTATACATTTCAGCTACCTAACCTCATTCTAATGTGACTTTTTCTTTGTTTCTTTTTTTTTTTTTAGGTTTTTTGAGACAGGGTCTCACTTTGTGGTTCAGGATGGCCCTGAGCTCAGCCTGAAACTCACATCACAGCAATCCTTCTGCCTCTTCCTCCCGAGTGCTGGGATTACAGGCGTGAACCACCACACTCGGCACTGTGGTATATGGTACTGGTTGCTGCTGGGCATGAGTCTCCACACCCAGTATTGTATGTGGTTACCGGGGAACGGAACCCGGGTCCTTGTGCTTGCAAGACAGGCGCCAGAACCACTGAGCTAACTCCCCGGCCCTCTGATGTGACTTTTTCAATTTCCTCCTCATAGATATCTAACTCTTGAAGGTTATCAGCTCATCATCTGTCATGAATGTGAGAGATGGACAATCGTGAATCTTTATAGTACCTTACCTGTAATAGGTAAGAACTTCTAAGTCAGCTTTGGTGCCTTCTTTTGCTTCCTGAGCCAGGTGTCTGATGGCTTTGCCATGAGGTTCCTTGTTGCTGTCGATCCAGTAAAGCCAAACTTCTTCATCATCGATGTCCTCCGAAAGGATGGAGCTCTCCATGGGGTTGTCGACTTGCATGGAGACCAGCCTTGAAAGAAGTAACATACATACAAATCTTTTTAAGAAGCATTCTTATAAGTGCCGGGTGTGGTGGCTCACGCCTGTAATCCCAGCACTCGGGAGGCAGAGGCAGGAGGATTGCTGTGATGTGTGTTTGAGGCTGAGTTCAGGGCCAGCCTGAACCACAAAGCGAGACCCTGTCTCAAAAAAAAAAAGCATTCTTATAAGCACGATATTTTAAACTGCAATGCGTACAAGAGTCATGAATAGGAAATGGATGTCCCCTCCATCTCTCTTACTTAGTTTGGATGAGAATGTCCGCATTGCCGGGGCTCAACATAAATTTACAGATGAGCTCTTGAGTGACAGGGATAGCGGTGGTGTTAGACACACAGAGGTCTGACAAATAATCCAAAAATCTGGCAAGAGAAAAAGATTAAAGTGAACATTCAGCCAAACTGTTGTTTTATAAACTCCTCACAACAGAAATGTAATTTGGAATATAACCAAAGAAACTTATTTTAAAACATTTCTAATATTATTTCCATGCAACATGTTTTCTTATATGTTACCTACCGTGTCAAGAGAAACAAAGACTCAAATCTTTTTAATTAATATAAATCTTATTTCACAAAAGAAATGTTTGCTTCTGTTTGTTTGGTGTCAGTGATCCCTTAGTTTGGTGGCTTATGTTTAAAAATTCATTTATTTGCCCTAATATGAGAGTCCTCAGAACTGAAGAGCGAGACAAAAGCAGACCAAGACAACATTGTACTAAGCAAAACAGGACAACAGCAAATGCTTATGCAAAATGACCAAGACCTGGTCAAGTGAAAAGCCCATTCCTACCCTCCCACATTCATTTGCTACAGTTAATTAAGAAAACTCGATTGAAGTGCTTGGTGTTTCTGTGTTCGTTTTCCACAAGTAAGGCAGCAGGCTGCAACCAAAGCCAAAGCAGACTTCCCGACTGACTTGCTTTCTAATCCTAATTTCTGGGGTATTTCTGGGCAAGCTGCTCTTTGGGTTCCTAAGACATGGATAATATAGTTCAGTGGTAGCATGTGTGTCGAGCATACGTGGGGCCGTGGGACCAATTCCTAGCACTAAACACCAAATAAATAACTTAAGTAAAATATATTATCAGAAAACTTCATGAGAATGTGCGAGATTTAAACAAGATGACGCCTGTGAATATATTTTGAAAAAAACATGGTCATTATCAAGTGGATATCAAACACATTTAAATGTAAACCCAGGGCGGGGATTACAGCTCAGTGGTAGAGCACGTACTCGCGTGGCCATGAGGCCCCTGGCTCCACCTCAGCACCACAAAAACAAACAAACAGAAAGTCTGTAAAGATCTATGATCTCCCACAAGGAAATAACTCTTTACTATACATAGTTATTACAGCAATAAACTCCACACAGGGTGTCCATGAAAGCCCACACTACAAAAGAATCCTAACTTTTAACTGTCCCACAAATAAAACAAAAAGCCACCGACCCCCACCAGAAAACAACACTGCAAGAACCACTTCAAACCTTGGCTCCCGATTCCTCCTGAGTAAGCTGACAAATGTCTCTATTTCTTTCGCTGTGATATGTTTCTCTAGGAGTTTTCGGTTGTTGTGCAACAGAGCTGTGATGGTATCCTCTGCCAAAATATCATAGCCAATCTGGGACTGCATGACACAGAAATTCTTAGCAATGTACTCCTGCGGAGAAGAAAGGCTGTCAGAGTGCTGCCCGACAAGCAGAGGAACAGTTTTCACTAAGGTCTGCAACATGCATTCATTTATTCAAGAAAGATAACTCACAAGATGTTTGATCAAAAGAACGAACAGGAAAACTTTCGACCAAGAGCTTTTCAAGGAAGGAAATGAAAACATAGCAATGTACATACAAATTAAATGACAAAAAATTTCATTACTAGAAATGGTTTCAATGTGGGCACTCTTGTAAGTAGAAAAACTGAAAAGTAAATCTGATTAAAATAGCAAGTTTTAAGGGACTGAGGATTTAGCTCAATGGTTGGGCTTCTCAGGCATAAGGTGTTAAGTTCAATCCCTGGTACCACAAAAGAAAGTAAACTTAATAAAACAGCAAGTTTTTTATTTCTTTCTTGTACATATACTATAGTGACCTGTAAGATGTTCTCTGAGAAATAATGATAAAAACTGAATACATTTCTCATCATTCAAACCTATCCAATAACGTAACAGAACTAGCTATTATTAATCAGATCCATTCATCCAATATCTTCCTAAAGGCCTCAAATATCCCAGGTACCGGGAAGCTAGCGATAGGGCTGTATGCTGGATAGACGAGTTCTCACTGGCCTTCTTCCTACTGAGACAAACAGCAGCAGCACCGGAGTCCCCACATCCGATCATTGCACACGCTGGAAGTGAAGTAGAGCAAGCAGAAAGGTAGAGGTAAGTTTGTGAGATGCTAAGGAAGCGATATCTGAGCGGAAGTGGGGATGACGGAAAGAAGTGGCCACAGGAGGCCCCGCCAAAAGCTTCCGAGTGGGAGTAACAGGTGCAAACTCCCTGGGGGTGGTGGAACCGAGCTCACTGAAATCTACAAACTCAAGGTAGCCACTGAACTCTAGGGGTTATAAGTCATGGGAAAGGGCTAAACTCATCCTGAAAGTGAGGACAGGTCACTTCCGTGTGTTATTTAATCCGTTCCTACTCTCCACACTAACTCTCCCATACTCCATCCCACTGTTGTTCGTATGCAGCATTCTGTGTGCAAGCGACACGCCTCACATAATCACAGAAGTAGTGACCTTAATCCCTTCCCCAATTAAATGTTTTCTGTTACCTGGGGATCCCCTTTGGGAGTGTATTTCTGTTTCTGGGATGGGAGAATTTACTGATTAGAAAGCAGTTTGGGCCTCAGGTAAAATTTACTGGAACGTATCTACTCCTTGAAAACGGTATCAGTTGCACAAATCTAATTATATTTAGGGTAACATTTTTGTGGCCTTTCAAGATGATGGCTTTTTGTACCCAATTAAGTAAAGTAAATGTCTTCTGTTAGTGTATCATTTTAAAGACATGTATTGACTTATACACTTTAGTGACTATTGTAGTCATACTCTGACACAAGGCACACTTCCAAGAGGTTAATACATAATAAGTATATTAAATTAGAGGTGTTATCAAATTCTATAAATAATAATAAACAGAAATTCAATTCTCAAGAACCTGGAGTAGCACTCTGTCATGAGTGACTTCTCTATTAGGGATATAAAATACAGATGAGGACAAAAAAAATGCAAAGTAAGTAAGCAAGAAAAAAAAAGTCAGAGGTCTTTCTGCCTACATTTTACAAATCTTGTTCTAAAAAACATCGGAGAGCGGCTTTATGCTTCATACACAACACTTAGTTCAACAGAAATGAGAAAATAGTTTCTCAGCCATTGCTAGATTCAGTTAAAGTGGGAGAGTAGGAGGGGAATTAAAATCTGACCTTCAGACACCAGAAACTCTTCATTCCTTTGTCAGCTCAGTGATCTCCCTCTCGGGGAGAGGAGAGGAGGGAGTAGGTCGCTCATGGAAAGCAGGGCCCTGAAGTGTATAAACATTTACCTAGAAGATATGATGCAACTAGGCAGGAGGGTGTGTGTTTGTGTGTGTGTGTGTGTGTTGTGTGTGCGTGTGTTGTGTGTTTGTGTTGTGTGTGTTGTGTTTGTGTGTTTCTGTGGTATGTGTTGTGTATGTTGTGTGTGTTGTGCGTGCTAGTGTTTTGTGTGTATGTGCTGTGTGTGCCTGTGTGTTTGTGTTATTCATGTTGTGTGTTGTGTATGTGTTGTGTGTTCTGTGTGTGTGTGTGTTTTGTGATGTGTGTGTAGTGTGTGTGTACAGAGCAGAAACTGTGAGCACAAAGGCACATCAGGAAGGTCTGCAGCTATAAACTAATAAAGAACTGATTATGCCAGACCTGGAGAAACTGAGACGGGGCATGGCGCCTGGATTTTACAAGGAATCAGTAGAGAACCACGCCCACGGGATCTGGCACTGCAGCCCAGGGTGGGGCTGAGGAAGGGAGGATAGATCCTCAGCCCCTTCCACAAGCTGTGATCCACCGCACTGGGAACTGCTGCAGAGCTGTGGATGTTTTTCTCTTTAAATTCACTCTCTGTGTTCCAGTACTCCTTGCATTCATGGAGGCACAGCCTTTCTAGTAAAGTACAGCGTTGTCACTATTTAAAATGACCCCTCTGTGAACTGGACATCCAGATAAGTTAGGTAAGTTGTTATATCTAGAGTTATCTATTTCTCAAATTTGCTCATTAATAGTTTTTGGACCACAGTTGACCCTGGGTATTGGAAACAGCAGAAAGAAAATGAGGATAAGGGCCAGGGATTTAGCTCAGTGGTTCCGGCGCCTGTCTTGCAAGTGCAAGGGCCCGGGTTGGATCCCCGGTAACCACATACAATACAGGGCATGAAGACTCACCCCAGCAGCAATCAGTACCACATACCACAGTGCTGGACGTGGTGGCTCACACCTGTAATCCGAGCACTTGGGAGGCAGAGGCAGGAGGATTGCTGTGATGTGAGTTGGAGGCTGAGCTCAGGGCCAGCCTGAACTACAAAGCGAAACCCTGTCTCAAAAAACCTTAAAAAAAAAAAAAAAAAGAAAGAAAATGAGGATAAGGGGGGCTATTACAAGTCTTCCAGATCATGAAAGAAATCAGGACAAGTGAATATGCTGAGTGACGTCACTTCAGACCTCTAAGTAACGTGGGCCTCCCCTTTGGGAGCATCCCCATCGCTGACTCTGGATGCCCCAAAGTCTGTCATGGAACCTTCTGGAACTTCACTTTCCTCCCAATGAAACATGAATAACTCCACTGCAATGAAACTGGAAAGTCTAATTCTAGTAACAGCATTTTCAGTTGGAAAGAAAGACTTTATCACTAGGCTCATATTTAAAAAACACTTAGGGATCCACTGCTTCTTCTGTCTCTGTTCCTGGCCGTAGTATTTAGCAACTGACTACTTCACACATTCTTTTAGACCTTTCTCAGTCTTCAAACAAATCCCAAAGCAACCTACTGTAACACTTTTTTTCTAAAGCAAATCTTTGTCTTTCTTGCAGGAATATTTTCAAGCTACTGAGAAACAAATATGATGATTACGAGCCTGGGTTTGCACCTTGAATTTATCCTTAAAACTACAACCTTGAGGGTGGAAAGGCAGGTCAGTAGTAGAACACTTGCCTGTCATACATGAGATTTAAATCCCAAAGATCCACTGCCCTGCCTTCAAAATAAACAACCTAAAACCTGGGGCAAGTTACTTACCTTATCTCAGGATCAACTAAACTGAATTAATTCCTACAGAACTGCTTAGCTGGATATAAACAAACATTGGGTAAACACTGTGACCCTTGCAAGGATCCTCCACCTTCTCGGCCTGCTGTCCTAGCCCTGGGGGCTTCAGGCTCCTGCCTTCTGAATCCTTATCACACCATTCCTCATTCCACCCTAATCCCCCTAACTAACTGATGATACACCCCTGCCTTCCATCGGTAAAGAAACATCCATAGTTATTACATGATATTAATTTTAAACAACTTTAAACATTGATATTATTTAACACAATGCAAAATACTATGCATTTCGGGGGACCGAGGATTTAGTTCAGTGGTTCCAGAGCCTGTCTCGCAAACATGAGGTCCTGAGTTCGATCCCCAGAGACTTGAAACTCTATTAGAATTTGTCAACTTTAAGCTGCCTCCCTAGACCCGTATGTTCCCAACAACTGCAGATATTTTGAGGCAAAAGTGTGCTTTTTAGCACCCATCATTCTCTTTCCATTGGCCCCTCCTCTTCAAATAGCTGTTTACATGCAATTTACGCAACGATTCTTATCCTGCTCACAAGCTTCCTTCCCCATGGTTACACCCCGGGTCTCACAGACAACAACTGCATCTCGTCTTGTCATCTCCTGTCCTGCTGTCTTTGTCCCTGGCTCCCCTCTCACCTGCTCCTTAGGGCTCAGACGCACATGTTATATCTTTTCAACCAGAGAATTAAACTCCTCACCCCAGACGTGGGAAGGCTGCACTTCACAAGTTCCCCCATCCAGGAAACGTCTCATTCCTCTTTACAGAAAAGATCAGGCTGCCTCCCCGAAGAAAGAGTCTACACGGTGCACATACAAGCCCTCCGGACAGCCATACCCAATGATTCAAATTTTATGTAGAAGAAGAAATACATAATTCAGCTTAAAAATACAGACCATTTTCTTTTGGAGCATCAATATAAAACAATCCATTGAAAAGTGGAATTTCCCATTCCTACTTTCTACGCTTAACAGTTGCAACCAGAGAGGCTGGTCACCCTTTCCATGTGAGGCAGTGGGAAGAACAGGGCCGCGTCCTGACCTGGTTTTTCCGGTAGTCCTGCTGGGAATGGCGCAGCACCCGGTAGCAGAGCCGCAGCATGTACTTGTAGGGAGCATACCGCTGGTCCCCCAGGTCCTCCAGCCGCAGCATAGGCCCTTCTGCCGCCTTCTCCTTGAAGGGCGCTTTCAGGATCCCAAACACCTGTCGGGGACACCAAGGAGCACCTATTCTGATGAACGATAGTGCATGCTTTGCATCCTGTCTTAACTATTTACAAATAAGTGTGAGGACTCAAAAACACATATAATATTTGACTAGAGGTAAGATAAAAAGGGAAAAATACTCAGGGAACACGATGAATGTGCAAGGAACAGTTAAAAACATTGCCAGAAGAGTCTCCTAGATTGACAATAAAACCTTTAGGTAGCTAAAATGTTTCTGTTTATTTAGGTATAATTATATATTATATAATATATATTTTTAATAAGTATAAATATATATTATATAGTATAATATATATCATAATATATATTTAATAATTGTAAATATAATTAATTTAATCATAAATATAAATATAAACAAATTTAATTATAAATATATTCATATTATAATATATAATATAAATATATTGTATAATTATATATTGAATTATTAATAATTTAATAATACCCAAATATTTGGGTATTATTATTTTTAATATAAAGACACTAAGCTATAATGTTAAATATATTCTTGTGTATAAAATATAACTTCTATATGCTCTATAATTTCTTCTTTTGCTTTCTATACCTCCCCAAATCAAAGTGATGTGAAGAGGACTTTTGCTTTCTATGTGAAAATTACATTAGAAAATGGCTGCTCCTCCATATTGCTTTTACCTCTTTCTAGGGTCAGCTTGACCAGAGGAAACAGCAATTCTAGGCATATATTCAGCCAATAGCAGAGCATCCACATACAGAAAACCCTCAAGAGTTACTTTCCTGGTTTATGATATGTAAGGAAAAGTATGGCCCAGCCAGGAGCTGTGTCCACAGCACTGTAGCGTGGCCAATAAGGAGCCACCAGAGCAGGTGGTGAATTATGTATTTCATTTATTTGGTGGGAACCAGGAAGATGGACTCTTAAGAGAAAGTTACCGGTGGGCAACTGCTACTCTACAATTAGAAAACATTAAGGAATACAATAACTCTGGGCAGCAAATCAGCAGGCGGAGTCACCTGGCCCAGAGCACTTGGGAAGAGTAAGCTGCTGTCAAACAGCACAAGCCAAAGGCACAAGCACAGGAAAGTGGAGCGGAGTTATCCTTTGGAGTACAGGAAATAGAACACCATTCCTACAATAACTCCTCAGTCACTAAGCCTTGAATTTCACACCACTGAAATAAAGAGGGGACACATATTGACTAAAATATTTATAAATCACACCCTAAAAGTCCTTGCATTCAAATGCTCTATACCAAAGAATTGTTGACATTCCACTAGACTTTTGACTGTTCCACTAGATTTATCATCTTTTCATTTATTTGAGAAGAATCTTGATTTCCTGTTTTCAGATAATCGGCTGTCGATATTAACTCCATAGCTACTACTGTCCTCTTCCAACCCAAAAGAACACGCATATTAGTAACATAATTCTTGTTTCAATATCTTCTTTGGTTCGTACTTAACACAAAAGTGAATAAAAAGAATACATAAAGGAGGAACCTGCACATGTGCATATTATGAGATGAGTCCATGTTCTAGGATGTTCTGAACAATTTCAGGAAGATGTGATATAGGCTCAGCTCTGAACTTTCAGGAAAAACATCTAGACTAAAACACTGTGTAGACCACATATAGACCGCATGTATATTAATGCGCAGATGGTCCTACTTTCTTAAAGAAGAGATGGAAAGAAGCAGAAAGAATATGGGAAAGGTAATTTCCAAAGCCACCCAGAAAATCTACCTAGGCATTTTTTCAGCACAGCACAGCACATTTTTTCAGCTCCATTTTCTGGAGGCAGTCTGACCGTGCCGGGGTTTGGGGGGTTCTGTGGAAAGCTATCTCTAGGATATCCTCTCCCCATACTCATAATTTAGGGAATCCTCTCTCCTACATGGTAAGCTGAGTTTATTAAAGAATAATGACACCACAGAAATGATAATAACTGGCTCTTTTTCAAACTGATTGGTAACTATAGCTAATCTTCAAACTATAAAACTACAGTGTTAAAGGCCTGAAGAAACAGTGGCTTCAACAAAGCCCCCACCATGCAACCCAGCAGCACCGTGGGGTTCAGAATTTAAACTAGATGTCAGCTCTGTTATGAGACCCATAAAATTTAATCTCTGTGGATGTCAGTACATTCACAGGGAAAAGTGGGAGTCAAGATGTCTTTGCAGGTTATTCTGAGGATCTAACAATAAAATGTTCAGGAAATCACCAGCACAGTGGTTGGCCCTGACTACTCGAGAAGTACTAGTTCTAGTCTCCTCTCTTTGAGAATTTACACTCCATACAAGTATCATAGCTCTGTTACTATAAAATACAGGACAAAATAACTTCATCTTGCTTCTCTTTAATGGTCAGAACAACATATTTCTGTACCTGTTCAGTAGAAGTTAGAAAGGGAAACCTTAAACTTTGTTGCGCAGGATTCAACTGGCTTCTAACTAAGCACAATAGAAATCATACGACATTCTGTCAAAGATGGGGTTATGAATTGCCTTCTGCTCCTGTCTGGGGTCTCTCTTGTCCTCTCTCAGAACCCTCACTAAGGGAAGCAGGGTGCTCTCTTGCTGTAGCACCATGCAAGACTCGGGTGAATTAGCTGAGAAGCAAACCTTCCTGCAGGAGAGCCTGAGACAACCACAGCCCACAGAGTTACCTGTTAGTTTGACGGTGGCTCAGCAAGTGACTCGAAGCAAGCACCACTCACCTATGCTACGCTTGGAATTTTAACCCACATTGTAGTGTCTGTTTGAGGGGTCATTTGTCACACAGCAGTAACTACCTAATACAAAGGCTTTCCTGATACTTTCATTCCAAAAATAAAATGGGGAAATTTAGGCCATGAAAAAAATCACCTGTGCCAGTATGTTTTGCTCTCTCATTAGTTTCTGGCGTTCTCGGTTTGGCTTGGTGACGACCACATCCAACACTTCCTGTCCATTGTTAGGCACATCAGCGACAAAGAAGATGAGATCTTCCAACAGTTTGGTTACAAACCTATCATTAAACAGAAAAGGAAAGTTACTCTCCAGTCTGATTTTGGATTTTTTCATTAAACTTAAGAGGTAAAACATTGGAAAATTTTGAGTACTTGTAAAAAATTCTTTCACTAACTAAAGACAAAATGTAATGCTGTCAGTGTTGACCTTTACAGGGGTATCCCTGCTACAATTCCTCCAACCTCTACTTTGTCTCCAGGTCTAATGGAGCATTTTGCAAAGACTGTTACAAAACAAAGCCCCATGAGCTCCAGCAACAGATGAGTCCTCAGACACCACCACCAAGTGCTTCTCTATGACTGAGTGGCAGAGGCAGGATATTTCTGTTTAAGGGAAAATCGTTATCCTTCCAAATCCCTAAACTCAAACTATTAACGCAAATTATCCTTCACGACACTTCAATTTGTCCCTGGGATAGCACAGGAAAAATTTAAACGATCTATGAATAGAGACTGAGAAAACCATTGGGTACTCTAAATGGTTACTAATGTATTAGGTGTTGTCTCAACTTGATTGGCTTGAGATATGCCTAGAAGGCTAGAAAAGCACACATCAGGATCTATCTGGGTGGATCATAGGCTGAGACTTTGAGCACTGTATCTGGTCCCTGGTCTCTTCTCCCGTGGCCCTTGCCCTCTGCACAGCTTCCTGGCTGCCGTGGAGCCAGCAGCTTTCCTCCGCTATGATGTCTCCACCTTGGAGCAAGCGGACTATGGATTGCAACCATGAGCCAGGATGAGCCCTTCACCCTTTCAGTTGTGTGTGACAGGTATTCCATCCAACCAGAAAACAGCAGACTAATATAGAATCCAAGCATTCAGAAACCAAACACTCATATGCATGTGTAACTCTACATTTTAGTTACTATTGCAACTGTGTCTTGAACTTCCTGTTAATTCCTGAAGTGTCTTGAAAAGTCTTCCTTTCTGGACTTTTTTTCTTCCTCCTTCCTCTGTCTGCTCTTTACCATTTTTTGTTTGCATAGGAACATGGAAGAATGAGGAGAGAATACGAAATAGCCTCCCCCCGTATACTATTAGCACAATCATTCACTATTATGAGCATAATCAAGCATGACCTCACCAATAATAAAATGACAGTTGAAGAGCTTCAGCCATTCCAGAAACAAGCAAACAAAAGCATGCAATGCATTCAGTGAGAAAACATCTTGATCTCAGCTCCAGGTTTACCCGCAACCCAGAATACACTTGAATGAAGTCTAGGGGACATGACCCGAATCCAAAATCTAGTCACCCTAACAGTAGAGGCAACAGACTCACAGGTATCATAGACTCTACTTCAAAATTCCAGGGAGTTGGGGCCGGGGATTTAGCTCAATGGTTTCGGCGCCTGTCATGCAAGCACAAGGACCCGGGTTCGATCCCCGGTCACCACATACCTATACTGGGTGTGGAGACTCACGCCCAGCAGCAACCAGTACCACAGACCACAGTGCCGGGCGTGGTGGCTCACGCCTGTAATCCCAGCACTCGGGAGGCAGAGGCAGGAGGATTGCTGATGTGATTTAAGTCTGAGCTCAGGGCCAGCCTGAACCACAAAGTGAGACCCTGT
>PVIR01032284.1:0-18788 GCA_004026965.1 Petromus typicus
GGAGCCAGCCACGGCCAGGCCCGGCCCTCAGCACAGAGACAACTGTGGCCGAGGTCCATTCACTGAGGGCCAGACCTGGAGAAAAAGAACGGCACACCTAGATGTCCCCTAGGGAGGAAGCAGTGACGGATGCCTGAGTGGGACAAAATACCTCCTGCCCATTCCTTCCGGGAAATCCTTGTTCAAACCCCACACGCTACGTGACTCACTTTCCCACTGGATCCCCATTTGATCAATATTGCCTACGTGACTATACTTGTTTTTTTATTTTTTGAGACAGGGTCTCGCTTTGTGGTTCAGGCTGGCCCTGAGCTCAGCCTCCAACTCACATCACAGCAATCCTCCTGCCTCTGCCTCCCGAGTGCTGGGATGACAGGCGTGAGCTACCACGCCCGGCACTGTGGTGTGTGGTACTGGTTGCTGCTGGGCGTGAGTCTCCACACCCAGTATGGTATGTGGTTACCAGGGATCGAACCTGGGCCCTTGCACTTGCAAGACAGGCGCCAGAACCACTGAGCTAAATCCCTGGCCCCTAAGTGACTGTACTTGTAAATTATTGATTGCTCATAGTTTTGTCTCGCTTTGTGATTTCTCCCTGGATCAGGTTTACCTGAGGGACTATTCTTGTAATCTTATTAGTGCAGTGTCGTTCTGGCCCACCCGGAACCACCTCATCTTGTAGCTTTGCTCATGGAAAGAAGGAGGCCCTGTCTCAGGGCCGGGCCTCAGCTCATGGCGCTGCCACGGGCGATGTCCTGAGCTTGATGCCTGGGGCCTCGGGAAAAAAGAGGGGAAAAGAAAATGCCTTGAGGGAACCCAGGACCTTGTCCTTGCCAGGCAGGCACGGCACCACAGGACCACATCACCGCCCCTCAGTAAGTTCCTGATCTCTGCGGCTCCTAGTATTCACTCTTCCATTTCGGAAAACATGAACTTAGCGTTTGGATGTCTAGGGGGTTGGGTGCTATATTCCCTTGCGTCATCTGGATTATTTGAAAGTCGTCTATCTTATTCTATACCCTATATCTAAGGGACTCCGCCTGCTGCTTCTTCTGGCATCACCGCACCCACGGAGGAACACACACTAGGGGAAGGGAACCAAGGAGACGAGCGGGGTGGGAATGGTCTCCTTTTGCCTTGACCTTTGTAACAGCAGCTTGCTCAAGAGCCGACTCAGACTTGGAAAGTCAATCCCTTCCCAGGCGACGCTGCCCTCCCCTAATTACCTCCCCAAGGCTCATCCTTTACGGTTATTATTCATTTTTTGAGATAAGGTTTGTCAGCCCAGGCTGGCCTTGAACTCATGGAGATCCTCCTGCCTCTGTCTCCCAAGTGCTGGGATTACAGGCAAGAGCTATCATGCCTGGACTACATTTGGATTTTAAATTTTCAATGAAGTTTGTTGACTTTAATTTTTTTTTTGGTTTTTTGAGACAGGGTCTCGCTTTGTAGTTCAGGCTGGCCCTGAGCTCAGCCTCCAACTTACATCACAGCAATCCTCCTGCCTCTGCCTCCCGAGTGCTGGGATGACAGGCATGAGCCACCACGCCCGGCTAGTTTAGGTTTTGAGGGATCTCCTTCCTGACTTCCATAGCGGCTCTACTAGTTTACTCTCTGGCCAGCAGTGTAGACAGATCCACTTTTCCCACAGCCTCACGAGGATTTGTTGTGGGGTGATTTCTTGGAGACTGCCGTCTTTCTGAGGTCAGATGGACTTTCTGTGTCATTTCAAGTCCCGTGTCCCGAATGGCCAGTGGTGGTGGGCATTTCTCCACGTAATAACTGGCCATTTGTACTTCTGTGGGAAAGTATCTGTGCCTTTCACTTGCCTACTTTTTGATTCTATCTTATTTTGGGAGTTACTTTTGTTGTTTTGAGACACCCTCTTGCTGCCTAGTTCAGGCTGGCCTTGAACTCACTGCTGTAACCCAGGCTGGGCTGGAACTCACAGCAGTCTTCCTGTCTCAGCCTCCTAGTGCGGATGACAGGCCTCATCCTCCCAGCCCCTGGTGGTTGTATCGCTGGGACCAGTGGTCCCAGAGGTCGCAGCAGAGTTCTGTCTTATCCACTGCTTCCCTCGTGTGGCTGCGCCCCTAACTGCAGCCACTTTCCACACCCTGGCTTCCAAGGAAGGGGAGGAGGATTCCACTGAACCGCTAGACCCTGCCCCAGAGCAGCCCCAGAGGCACATGGGCGTGTCTCACCGGGGTTGAAAAGCTGCCCGCTCCGGAGGGATCCTCCTGCTTCAGCCTCCCAAGACTGGTACAATATCATAGGAAGTTCCAAAAACAACATCCTAGGCAAAGGAAATGACATATACAAGGCAGTTACATCTCAATATTGGATGCCCGGCCCCACATCTCTTACCTGTATGTCCAAGCGGAAGCCTAGAGTCGACATTGAAGGCCTATAACTCTCTTGGGAGGTGTTCCTCTTTAACTCGGCTCTTTCTCTCACAGCCTACATCCTCCTGCCTCCAGCTCAATTCCTAGTCATTCACCCCCATCTCCAAAAGACTTTGCCCATCTCCCTTGCTCTGGCACCTGCCTTGGTTCCCCCATGGCCTCAACAGCAACTTCAAGCCCTTCAGCTCAGCCCCTGCGACTGTGAAAGACCTAGTCCTCCTGGACTCACTGTATCATAAACCTGAACAACTACAGGAAAAAAACAAAACAATGAAATTGAGCACAGTGGGGCAGTCTATCACCCTGGATGGTCCGAAGGCTGAGGCAGAACAATCTCACGTTCAAGTCCAGCCTAGGCAATTTAATCAGAACTGGTCTTATGAGAAAACATTTCTAGTGGGCTATAGTTCTGTGTATTGTGCTGGCCTAGTACCTTCGAGGTCTTCAGTTCAATTCCCTGTGCCGGGAAAAAAAAGCCCAAACAAAACCAATACAAAACAGCCTGGCATGGTGGCATAGCCTGTCAAACTAGCATCAGGAGGCTGAGGCAGGAAGATTGCTGTGAGTTCAAGGCCAGATTCAGCTACACAGTGAGTTTAAGGCCAGTCTGGACTACATAGCAAGTCCTTGACTAACAACAAACAAAAAAACACAAAAAACTCCACTCAAACCCCCGCCACACGCGGAGAAACTGCAAATAAAGCCTTTGAGCCATTTTCGCAAAGTGAAGGTAACGTGCGCCCTCTTGTGGTGAAGATGACATTAACAGCCTCGCGTCCCTCGGACCGAGACCTCCGGAACTCGAGTTCAAGGTCAATGTAACATATTTTCTGCGCGTGCTCAGTGAGAAGGAGGCGTGACGAGAGGGGCCGGGAGAACGGCAAACAAAACAAACAAAAACCAAAGCGGAATGCGGTCCCCACTCCATACATCACAGTCCATTGTGCAAGACATTTTCAAACGCACGATTTAAATAGATGTATTCCCGAGAGCCACCGGAGGCTCAGGTAAGGGACGGTTAGACGGTTAGACTGTTTAAAAGGGAAAGCTAAAAAAAAGGGAAAGCTATCCAGCGGTGGTGGACACACCTGCAACCCCAGCTACTCCAGAGGCTGAGGCAGGAGGATCACCAGCTCTTACAACGCAGCAACACTGTCTCAAAACTGAACTAAACCAAACCCACCCAAACAAACAAACAAAACAACGTGTCCTCAACAACAACCAAAACGGAGGGGGGAAGAAGTTCAGTGGTCAGGAATCCCGTAGAAAAGAAAAGAAAGGATCATCTTACACCGCGTCCAGGGCGCGCGAGCTTGCAGCTCTGGTGAGCTCTAAAAGGCTCGCCATCCTGTGAATGCAGAAACGTCTGTCTGGCTGTCACACCGTTTTACTCTAATACACTTCTAGAATGCTCCCTTTTATTTCAGGCCCGTGTCTTTATTAACAAGGCTTAGAAAGCCTCCAGACCTGTTTACCAAGGGTAGCCAGGAAGGAGGGGGGCTCAGGCTCAGGCCTGGCACCGTGGCCAGAGAGCGAGCGTTCGGGCACTGCGCCCGCCAGTCCTGCGGGCTGCGGGGCTGGGCTGGGGTGCTGGGGAGGATGGGCTGGCCACCCCGCCTTGTCCACCCAGATTACCCACTGGGCTCGTGGCTTCCGTGTCCACCTCGCCGACTTCTCCGCCATCAGGGGACTCATTAGTCATCCATGCACCCGCGTCCTGCAGGTCTTCCTCCTCCCCCTCCTCCCTCTCCCCCTCCCCCCTCCTCCCCCCTCCCCCCCCTCCCCGCATGCCCAGAGGATGGCCTGCAATAGGTACCAGGTGGTTGTCTTTTTCGGTAATGCAGCTGCGGCCGCTGCTCTGTCCCCTCCACCCAAGGCCGATCCGGATTAAACCAGGGAAGGGGAGAGCGAAGGGGACAGGTGGACATGGCTCCTGGGTTCCAGTCCAGGCTCCACCCCCTACCAGCAAGTCATTTCACCTCTCTGGCCTCCGTTTCCACATTACCCTGGGAGGCGGCGGGCAGCGGCCACCCGGAAGCACTTCTCCTAGCCTGAGTGGAAGGACCCACCAGAGTCCGAGTCCCACCCTCCTTTATTTTATACAGGAACACAAGAGGAAAACGAGGCTTTTCCGGGTTCTGATGGCAACAGCGAGACTGAAGATCTGTGTCTCGTTTGCCCTCTTACCTGGGGTCAGGCACGTGAACCATCTGTGGCCTGTGGATCCTGTGATTTCCTTTTACATTTTTTTTTTTTTCTTGACACAAGGTCTCGCTTTGTAGTCCAGACTGGCCCTGAGCGCACTATGTAGCCCAGGTGAGCCTCGAACTCACAGAAGTCTTCCTGCCTCTGCCTCCCCAGTGCTGTAATTACAGGCGTCCTGGCATCGTGGTATGTGGTTACTGAGGATCGAACTCAGGACCTTGCGCTGGCCAGGCAGGCGCCAGAACCACTGAGCTAAATCCCGGGCCTCCTTTTACCTTTCTTTACAAAATGTAAATCCTGCAAAGAGGGTGCAGTGCTGTCCTGTGTGCTTCTGCTTCCGGAGCAGCCGACATTCACCTCCAGGGCCTCCTGTTGCCCGGCTGTGGATGAGGGGACAGTGAGAAGCTGCAGCCTGGAAAGCAGAAGCCTGGGGTGCGGATGGGGCTGGGAATGGTTCTGCCCTTTCTGAAGCGGAGACTCTGGTTGTCTCTGCTTTCTGTACATAACTGTACCCCACGCTGGGACAGAACCCAGTGCCCTCACACTCAAGTGCATCCTCGCTCTTTAATATTTTTTAGTTTGAGGCAAGGTCTCCAGTCGCCCAAGCTGGGTGTGAATTTGAGATCCTCCTGTCTCAGCCTCCCCAAGCACTGGAATGACAGGTGTGCGCCCCCGCTCCCAGCTTGGATCTGAGCCATACTGCAGTTCCGGGGAGAGTGACCCTCTGGTGAGTATCAAGGTACTGGAGGGAGAAGCCTTTCCCCACTGTGAGGAAGGGGTGACAAGGTGACAAGGTGAGTGCCCAGAGTTAAATCCTCGGGGTTCCTGCCTCAGAACCGAGGATAAAGCCTCTGTGGACGCGTTCAAGCAGCAGTCCGGCCCCAGAGACGAGCCTGAATACCCTCAGCGAATGTGGGGTTTCCTAGTGAGCTGTGGGTGAAGGGGATGCTTAACATTTGCTTGTCTACCTCTTAAAGTTCTTTACAGAATAGTGTGTCAAACGTTGTGGCGCAAGCCTGCCATCCCAGCACTGGAGAGGCTGAGGCAGGAGGATCGCCCAGGAGTTCAAGGCCAGCCTCAGGCCAGGTTCTTACCCTGCAGACCCCAAGCCGCGTCTCCTCTCTCCGCCTGGCCTGGCCTGGGCTCCTTTCCTGCTGGGGGGCCACGCCACTGCCTCACTGGACTTTGAATATGGAATTCCCAGAGCATCCTGTGACTTCAGGTCCACCTTTTGGGAAGGTGGAAGCAGGAAGGACCCATAGGGACAAGACGCCAGTGTCTGCTCTGGAAAACCAAGAGCGAGTGCTCTTGAATGCAAATGGCGCTCGTGAAGGACACGGCGCAGGGACTGAGGGAACGCCTAGCTCGAGAAAGACTGTGACCTGGAACCCGTAATGGTCGCTCTGTTCAACCTCTTGTTAATTGCGGCTCGTGTTATTCAAAATCCAGGGGGCGGAGCCTTGGAGTATCCAATCAGGGGTTCGGAGGCGGGACCTATGTACCGTCCAATCGGGCGGTTCGCTAGTGTTCTCGCGGGATCTTAGCTTCCTCCTCCCTCCTTCCAGCTTCCGCTCCTCCGCTGCCTGCAGTGGCCTCGCCGTTGTGGCCCGGCGGCCTCCCGGGGCTGCGGGAGCTCTGGGGGGACGGTGGGCGCCGGGAGCTGGGAAATGGTGAGTGGGGCGCGGTGCGGGGCTGGCTGGGCCGCGAGAGGCCCTGACAGGACCCGCGCCCCCCGCTTCCGCTCCGGTATCCCGAGGGCCGCTCGGTCCCCGGTCCCCGGTCCCCTCCGCGGCGGGCGGCGCTGGGCCGGCAGCCGGGACCTGGGCCCCGTGGGGTCCTGCGCAGCGACACGGCGGCCCGGTTCGGAGCCCTCTGTGCAGAGACGGCGGGAGTCACCGGGGACCGGACGCGGGGCGGAGCTCGTGCCTGGGCACAGCTGAGGCCCCGGGTCCCTCCCTGTTCCCTCCCGGTTCCTTTGCATCGCGTCCAGATGCCCAGAAAGCCCCGACTCACCTCCACATCTGCGGGCCATGGCGGCGCACGCTTGAATCGCTGCACCTGGTAATCATGGCGCAGGGGAGATGAAGACCCGAGCTTTACCTCTGGTTCAAGACCAGCCTCAAGTTCTTGGCGAGGTCCTGTCTCAGAAGCGAGAAGACGCTGCTCACTCGAGCCTTGCTCTTCTAGGGCTGCAATAAAACCTTAGACTTGAACTTCCCATGCCACCCTCGGTGCCAGCCCTCCGCCTCTGTCCACTACGTATTGACTGGTTTTCGTGATGCATTTTAAATATAGACTCATAAAGCAATTGGTGCTCTTTTTAGATTTGTGTTCTGTCTGGGACCTTTCCATCAGAGAGGGAAGCAGAGAAACTCTACCTGGAGAAATCTTCCTGCCTGTCTTTTGTTTGCAGGTTTGTTTTATTTTTATTTTTTTTGACACGTTCTCTGTATGTAGCCAGGCCAGTGAGACTCCTGCTTCAGCCTCCTGGTAATGGGATTAAAAATGTGACACACCCAGCAGCTGGGGATTTAGCTCTGTCCTTCAGGTGCCTGCCTTATAGGTGCAAAAGCCCGGGTTCAATTGCCAGTAACCACACACAGTGCTGGGCGTGGTGGCTCACGCCTGTCATCCCAGCACTCGGGAGGCAGAGGCAGGAGCATTGCTGTGATGTGAGTTGGAGGCTGAGCTCAGGGCCGGCCTGAACTACAAAGCGAGACCCTGTCTCAAAAAAAAAAAAAAAAAATGCACCCAGCAGTGTGAGTGTGTTCTTGTAATCTGCCAACGCTGAGATGACCTAATTTACTTTTATTTCTTCTAGTGTTAACACTGAACCTCCAGCTGAACGCAGATTACTTTAATCTGCTCTGTGTGGCACAGTGACGCTGTAGGAGACAATGGACCACATGCGGGGCGGTGGCCACCCCAGCTAGGCTCCTCTGGTCCACCATGGCCCCTCCCCACAAACCCACTGCTAAGGTTTCCAGTAAGCGGCCCCGTCGGGTGATTGACCTGGAAACAAAATTAAGACTGATTAAGGACTACGAGGGCGGGAAGCCGGTGATGGCCATTGCCCGCCAGACGGGGATGGCCCACTCCACCATCGCCACCATCCTGAAGAACAGGAGCAAGGTGACGGAAGCCCTGAGGGGCTCCGCATCCCTGAAGGCCACGAGGCTGACAAAGATCCGGGAGGGCCCCATCTCGGACATGGAGAAACTGCTCATGACCTGGATCGAGGAGCAGGCCCAGCAGCGCGTCGCCCTCAGCAGCGTGATGATCACGGCCAAAGCCAAGAGTCTGTTCGCGATGCTGAAGGAGAAGGCCGGGCCCGGCTACGACGTGGAGTTCAGTGCCAGCTCGGGGTGGCTGAAACGGTTCAAGAACCGCTACTCATTACACGACGTCAGAGCGGGCACCGAGCTGCCCGCGGAGCGTATGCCCGGCGTCTGGAAGAAGACATGGCGGAGGTTTGTGCAGGACTTCCGAGGGCTGGCCGCAGAGGAGGCGCTGGGGGCGGCGCGGGTGAACAAGGCTGAGGCCGAGGTGACCAGCAGCTTTCCCCTGGGTGCAGATGAGGGCGACCTGGAGGAGCTGCTGGAGGTGGCGCCCAAGGACTTGGCCCCCGAGGAGTGGCGGGGACGGGGACGCAAGGCCAGAGGACTGGGAAGCAGGGGAGAGGCCCGAGAAGCAGCCCCGAACAGGTTCACAGTGACAGGCCTCGCGGAGGCCTTTGCAGACCTGGAGCAGCTTCTTCGGAAGTTTCAGAGAATGGACCCCAACCCCAGGAGGTTCTCGGCAGTGGAGAGGGGGGTCCGGGGTGCTCTGTCTGCTTATGAGCAAATCTATGATGCCAAAAGGAAGCAGAAAAGAAGGGACGGTATTGTGAAAGGCCGGGTATCTGCGGGCGAGCTGCAGGCCGGTCCCTCGGGAGCCACCTCCGAAGGCAACATTATCATCCTCGCAGATGGTGGCACCATGCGCGTCATCGCCCCCGAGGGCCTTGCTACGGCACGCGGCAGGGAACACACTAGCGATATCAGTGACTCTTGCCCTGTATAGGCCTAGCCTTGTGTGTTCATTTTTCTAACACAAAATTTAAGTTAAAAGTATTTTTAGATTAAAAAAACAAAAACCGCAGGTGGAGAGGATACACACCTGTAATCTCAGCACTTGGGAGGCAGAGGCAGGAGGATTGCCGAGAGTTTAAAGCCAGCCTGAACCACAGGGCAAGATTTTGTCTCCAAAAACTCAGAAAGACTTGTAGAATTTTGGGCATGTAATTCAGAGCACTTGCCTAGCAAGGCCCTGAGCTCAGTCCCCAGCACCGAAGGAAAAAGGTACAATATTTTTGTGCAAATTCCTTGTTTAATGACGTACCTGGTGAACGACGGTTCAGACGTGCAGTCGGCCGCTTGGATGTTGGAGGCGGCAGTTGAGCAGCCTTCCGGTGGCTTCTGCGCTACGTACAGTACTGTGATTTTTTCTGATTGTACAGAACTGTCGTTTTATGTTGTTTTACATTATAGGACTGAATGTAAAAGTTATGCAAATAAAATCATCAGGAGTTTCCTTTGACCATTTCTTTGCTGTGAATATTGTTTTTTTTTCTTCTTTTTTTCTCTTGTATTGGGGATCAAATGATGTGAATAATGTAATTACCTACCATGTACAATCCTTATTTAGTGACCAGCTTGTTTAACCACCTCGGTGCAAGGCTGCAACCCAGGCGTTAGAACGAGGAATGTCTGCATATGCACTGCCTTGTGCTGACTGGGTATAGCTCCCAGCTGGTGAGAATGAGTATGAGGAGGGCATAGCAGGGCACTGGCATCTGAGCCCGTTATGTCCCACAGTGTCCCTGTGTCACTTTGGAGACTGACGCACCCCCAGGCCTCCATCTCAGCCATTAGTGTGATTCCCTGGATTGGAAACCAGCCCTTTAAAAATTTATTTTAAGAGAAGGTATCACAAGTCACTAAACTGCCTAGGCAGGACTCAGACTTGAGATCCTCCTGTCTCAGCCTCCCAGAGTGCTAGAGCTGAAGGCATGCATCACCTCGCCTATCTTACGTTAACCTCTTGAGTGCTGCTTTCCTTGTGAATTTGGGAAATGCAAGGTGCTTAAATGTGTGCTTTTATTTTAAATTTTGAGTCAGGTTCTCACTAAGTTATCTAGGCTGGGCTCAAACTTGGAATCCTCCTGCTTCAGCTTCTGGACTCGCTGGGATTATAGACCACACCCAGTTAAATGTTTGCTTTTCTTTTTTCTTTTCTTTCCTGTTACGGGATGTTACTAGCGGTTCATAATTTATTACGGTGTCATGTGGATTTTGAAGCCAGGCTAAGCTCCGTACGGAGTTCAAGGCCGGCCTGAACTACATAGCAAGACTTTGCCTCAAACAAGGGAGTTGAGGCTGGGAAGGAAACGACGAGGTGCGATATGACGTCATTTACCTCCGTCCTCAAGATCGTGTCGGGCTCGGGGTGACGAAGCGTTTACAAGGCACGTGCAAAGCCCTGGGTCCAAGCCCAGGCGCCGCCAGATAAAAGTTTCGGGAAGATTTAGGCCGGCGGCCGGCAGGAGGGAGGCAGCTCCGAGTGCGCAGGCGCAAGCCCCGCGGCTGGAGCACCGCGCACCGGGCGCCCGGGGAGCTTCGGCCTGAGCTCCGGGGCCTCCTTCCCGCAGCAGGGCCTGTCCCCAGGAGCGGGAGCGGTGGGGCATCGCCAGGCTGTGGTACTCAGGACACAGTGGCAGTCGGGGTGCCTTGACTCATCCGTTTGTGGCCCCCTGAGCTCGCGATGGAGAAGCAGAGTGACAGACGCCACGTCGGGGGCTGTAGCGTGGCCACCGGGTGCTGTGTTAGCTCTCCCCGAGGCTATGAATTCTGCATTTCGAGGCTCTGCTGGAAAATGATGACTACTATTTCGGTACTGGGGGTGCCACCCAGGGCCTTCGTTCTGAGCCACATCCCTAGCCCTTTTTAATTTTTATGTTATTATTAGTGAAACTACGGGGTCTTCATACTGCGCTACATGCCCAGGTACTCACTGACTGACAGTCGGGATTGAACACAAGCCCTTCGTACATTTTTTTTTTTTTTAGTCTTTGAGACAGAGTCTCGCTTTGTAGTTCAGGCTGCCCCCGAGCTCAGCCTTGAATTTAGCAATCCTCCTCTCTCTGCCTTCCGAGTGCTGGGATGACAGACGCGAGCCACCATGCCTGGCACTGTGGTATGTGGTACTGATTGCTGGTGGGTGTGAGTCTCCACGCCCTGAACCCGGAACTCTTGCATTTGCCAAGCAGGCGCCGGAACCACTGAGCTGTATCACCGGCCCCTCTCTTGTACGTTTTGAGACAGGGTCTATGTCGCTAAACTGCTCAGACTGTGCTTGAACTTGCGGTCTTCCTACCTCAGCCTCCTAGAGAGTGCTGGCATTGTAGGCTAGGCGTGTGCCACCACGCCCGGTACCCAGCTGTTTCTTTAACCCATAACTGTACCTTCCGGGCTGGAAACAAGTTTTTCTTAAACGCAAATGTGTTGGGCTGGGGTACAGATCATGCGCAGAGTGCTTGATTAACTAAAAGCCCCGTTCCAGCCCAGCACTGGGGGGAAATACTCTCACCCGACAGCCTGCAAGGTGGGCGGGTAAGTCACGTGGCCGGCCCGCTGTCGTCAGGGTTAGGGGCGGGGCCGTAGTTAGCCAATCAGCCGCCACCCCGGAGCGGGGCGGGCAGTGGCTGCGCGACGGCCGGCGGACTTGGCGGCTCCTTCCGGCAGCGCTGCCGTCCGCTCCCTCCGTCCGACGCCGCCGTCGGCCGCAGCCTCTGTCCTTGTGTGACCTGCAGTGACCGTGGCGGCCTGCGGAGGAGGCCGGGACCCCCGGGAGCCGGAGATGGTGAGCACGGGGTGTCGGGGCGCAGGCCTGGGTGAGGCTGCCGGTATTGGCTCCGAGGTGACCCCGGCCCGCGCGTCGTCCCCGGGTCCGCGGTCCCCCCGGACTCGGGGCTGGGCCGGCGGTCGGGACGGCGGGAACGCCGAGAGGGACACGGGGACACGGACTCGAAGGTGGGGTTCGTGCGCGGGAGCAGCCGGGCAACTTCCCTTCTCCGTTTCGCAGCAGTGAGATGGATTCTGCCCTTAATTCTTAACTGATGGATTGTGGCGCCGGGGATTGAACTCGGGGCCTTTGCAGTGAGCTGCACCCCCAGACTCCTTCTGCACTTTTATATTTTATTTTGCGACCAAGTCGCCAAGTAGCTCAGGCTGGGCTCGAACTTGTGATCCTCCTGCCTCAGCCTCCCAGAATGCTAGGATCACAGGCATAGGCTAGGACGACCAGCTATGTTTTTAAACATGCGAAGTATTTAAAATATTTTTCCATAGGGCCCCGGCTGACTGTATTTAAAAGACTGATTGTTGTTTGTTGATATTTTGTGTTAGAGGAAAGCAGAAAATAACCATTGTGAAGGTCTTCTCCAAAAATGCATCCTAGGATACTTGGGCAGGTTCCCCTCTGGGACCTGGCCTGGGGGATCTGTCTTTAAGCCCAGCCCAGGTGAACACTGCCCTTCCTTGGGTGGACCACCTTGAAAGGATTTATTCCCTGAGTCTCAGTTTTTCATTTTATTTTGTTTATTTTTGAGACAGAGTCTCGCTTTGTAGTTCAGGCTGGCCCTGAGCTCAGCCTCAAACTCACATCACAGCAATCCTCCTGCCTCTGCCTCCCGAGTGCTGGGATGACAGGCCTGAGCCACCACGCCCGGCACTGTGGTATGTGATACTGGTTGCTGCTGGGGTGAGTCTCCACACCCAGTATTGTATGTGGTTACCAAGGATCGAACCTGGGTCCTTGTGCCTGCAAGACAGGTGCCGGAACCACTGAGCCAAATCCCCGGCCCGAGTCTCAGTTTTTCAGTAAACACCATCAATCTGTAGTGTGAATTCAAAATGGAGCGCAGCACCCCTATGCCAGCAGAGCTGGGCCACTCAACATGAACCCTGAAACTTCTCTGCAGAGGCACAGGGCGCAAAGTGCCTGCACTGTGCTAGGAACAGCAGGTCCTGCCTGGTGAGTGGCGGAACTGGTAACGGAGCCTCTTTGCTGCTATCCATTTAGTCCTTGGACGTCTTTTATTCTTTGTACCACTTCATCAACTCATTCAGCAAGACTGGCTGTGCCCTCTCCCTTGTAGTCGCTGAGGTCAAGATGAATCGCCGGGCTGAATGCAAGCGCTTTGCACGGTCTATTGGTCTTTGTTAATCACTTTGTGTGTTTGTGTGTGTGTGTGTGTGTGTTCAGGCTGACCCCTGAGCTCACTATGCAGGCCAAGCCAGCCTTGAACTCTCAGTGATCCTCCTGCCTCTGCCTCCCGAGTGCTGGGATGACAGGTGTGAGCAACCACGCTTGGCTAGTCTTCATTTTCTGAATGAGAGACATTTGTGGGTTTTCTCGTTGAATTGGCAAATGTGACATAGTTTTCTTCTTCCCCAAATAGAGTTTGAGTGATTTTGCTGGATTCATCAAACCCTGGGATTTGTGTCATTTTAAAATACAGTATCAGCACAGGTGCTGGGCACTGTGGCACCTGCCTGTATTCCCGTGCTGGGAAGGCTGAGGTAGGAGGATCACCTGAGCGTGGGAGTTGGAGCCTCATTACAGCGAGAGCAATGTAATGAGACGCTAAAAAAAGAAAGAGGGAGTGGGGAGAGAGGCTGCTAGATGACCCACGATGGTTGGGATTGAGCTTGCAATCCTCCTGCCTCAGCCTGCTGAGTGCTGGGATTCCAGGCGTGTGCTGCCGTGCCTGGCAGGCCTTTAATCTGGAGGAGATGTGGTCTGGTACTTCCGCCCCGCTGCCTTCAGGCACTGCCCATGATCCGCAGGAAGTGTGAACAGCGTCTGCCCTCCTCTGGGAGCACAGGTCTGATACTAGTCAAGCTGTCCTTGAACTCACTCTCTAGCGCAGGCCGAGTAGGAACTTGTGGCCATCCTCCTGCCTCAGCCTCCCAAGTGCTGGGATGACAGGTGTGCGCTGCCATGTGCCAGATTCACGTAGGATGGCGCTCCTGGGGAAGCGCCGCGGCTTCTCACCCCTGCCTTGAGGCCCTGACAGCTGTCGGGACAGCTCACCCAGCATCTGCAGCCATGTCAGCACTGCCGAAGGGTGGCCCTGGCTGCACATATTTATAGACTTGTCACTCATTTGTGCCTAAGCACTCTGGGAATCTGCCCACAGATACCCAGCGTCTAAGTCACGTGCACAGGTCCGCGTGTGCCAAGTCCTCGAGCACAGGCCGTCCCAGGTGCTTCTTGTCCAGCTTGGTTCCTGAAGATGGACGGTAACGAACACCTCACTTTCTTCGCTCGCCGCAAGAGCAGTGACTGCAGACAGCTACCTGGGCCTTGTCCTCCCTTCCCACTCGCAGGCTGCGGTCAGACCCTCAGTGCTGGCAAAGCTCAGCAGGCCAGATCAGGGTCTGAGTGAATGTTCGTTTTTACTATCCAAGTTCTTTTTTCAGAGGGAGATTTTGTTTTTCTAGTTTTTTTTTGAGACAGGGTCTCACCTGGTAGTTAGGCTGGTCTTGAACCCAGCCTCACACTCACATCACAGCAATCCTCCTGCCTCTGCCTCCCGAGCGCTGGGCTGACAGGTGGAAGCCACCACGCCCGGCACTGTGGGATGTGGCTCTGATTACTGTTGTGTACGAGTCACCAAGCTTGGCATTGTGGTCTGTGGTTACTGGGGATTGAATTCGGGACCTTGCGCTTGCGAGGCAGATGCTGGAACCACTGAGCTAAGTCCCCGGCCCCGAGTACTGAGGAATTTCTGAGAGATTATGGACAGAGATTCGAATATTAAAGCCACCGTAGACCAACTGTGTGGACACGGTGAACCGTGTACGATCTTCCCTGGAGGGGACGGACATCCTCCATGCTGTGTAGCGCCTGCCGCTGAGAGCACATCCGGGACGTTTCAGGACTCCGTGACCTTTGAGGATGTGGTGGTGAACTTCACCCTGGACGAGTGGGTCCTGCTGGATTACTCCCAGAGGGAGCTCTACCGAGAAGTCGTGGAGGAGACCTTCACGAACTTGGCTTCCATAGGTGAGAAGACAGCCTCCCTTTACTTACTAAAGAACACGTCTTTCCTCCCCAGAAGGACTCCCCAAAAGTCCTTCCCGAAGTGAAGGTTTTGTGGTTTTGTGATGTGAAATGTGGGGAGGGAATACTTTGGTCAGTAAACGGCATGGTGGCAGTCCACGGTGAACGTAGAATCTGGTATGTTTTCTCCTCATTCTAACAATTCATAATGGTTATTCTGTCTCCTGTGTTACAGGAGAAAAATGGAACCAGAACATTGAAGACTGGTACAGAAATCAGGGGAGAAATTTAAGGTAACTTCGAATGAAAAGAGAAAGCAGTGCCCAGAAAAGAATATTAATTAGTATGTCATGAAATATTTAAAATAGTAAATCAGCTCACCTCCAAATTTTCCAAGAAAATTTCTACCAGGGCCGGGGAGTTAGCTCAGTGGTTCCGGCGCCTGTCTTGCAAGCTCAAGGACCGGGGTTCAATCCCCAGTAACCACATACCATACTGGGTGTGGAGACTCACACCCAGCAGCAACCAGTACCCCACACCACAGTGCCGGGCGTGGTGGCTCATGCCTGTCATCCCAGCACTCGGGAGGCAGAGGCAGGAGCATTGCTGTGATGTGAGTTGGAGGCTGAGCTCAGGGCCAGCCTGAACCACAAAGCGAGACCCTGTCTCAAAAACCTGAAAAAAAAAAATTTCCACCAGAAATATGTACTTATATGTGACATCGATGTTTAGTGTTTGGAAAATAGGAAACATTTATTAGAGATTATACATATGAGTGTCAGTATTTTAAATAAAACAGATGGAGTTAAGCCCTCTTACAGAGTACGCAGTGGGACTTTCAACTCTGATAGAGTAGAAGGCTTGTACTTTCACAGTAACAGTAAAAGTGTAAGTTGTGTTTTGTTTTGTTTTTTTTCCTTTCTTTTTTTTTTAGGTTTTTTTAGACAGGGTCTCGCTTTGTGGTTCAGGCTGGCCCTGAGCTCAGCCTCTAACTCATATCACAGCAACCCTCCTGCCTCTGCCTCCCCAGTGCTGGGATGACAGGCGTGAGGATGGCACTGTGGTATGTGGTGCTGATTGCTGCTGGACATGAGTCTCCATGCCCAGTATGGTGTGTGGTTACCAGGGAATTGAACCCGGGCCCTTGCACTTGCAAGACAGGCACCAGAACCGCTGAGCTAACTCCCCGGCCCGTAAAAGCGTAATTTTAAACACACATCGATGACTGAGTTGTTAGTGAGCACCCATGCCACGTTCTCGCTTCTTCCAGTAGTCGCACTGGAGAGGGCGTCTCTCAGCGTGGCGAGGCCGGTCAGTGCGGAGAAACCTGCCCCCAGAGTCCAGCTCAGCGCTGGAGGCCGAAAGTCCTTCCCGAAGTGAAGTCCCAGGCGTGCCGTGTGTGCAGAGTAGTCTTCCTGCCCCCGTCACCCCCGTCGGAGCCCCTCTCCTCTCCCGCAGGACAGGCGTCGCGTGGATCTCAGGACTCGGAGGGGACGCCGCGTACCTGGGGGCAGTGTGAGACAGCCTGGAGCCGCGGCTGCGCCTTCCCGAGGGATGACAGGGGTCGCGCTGGGGAGAAGCCCCCCGAGTGCCGGGCGCACGAGGCAGCCTTCCTGTCCGTCTCCAGCCTGGGAGGCTACGTGGTAACCCACGCCGGCGGCGGGCCACATAAGTGCTCCGTGTGTGGGAAAGGCTTGCAGTACCCCAGTTCCCTCAGGATCCACGAAAGGGTCCACACCGGGGAGAAGCCCTTCGGGTGCAGCCAGTGCGGGAAAGCCTTCAGCTGTCTGGGGTCCGTGCGCAGACACCAGAGGACCCACACGGGGGAGAAGCCCTACGCGTGTAAGGAGTGCGGGAAGGCCTTCAGCTCCCCCTCGGGCCTGCGCGGGCACACGCTCAGGCACACCGGAGGCGGTCCCCACAAGTGTCAGCAGTGCGGGAAAGTCTTCAACTCCCCCAGTGCCCTGAGGAAACACGAGAGGACGCACACGGGGGAGAAGCCGTACCCGTGCCGGCACTGCGGGAAGGCCTTCATCTGCTCCACTTCGGTCCGGAAACACGAGAGGACGCACACGGGGGAGAAGCCCTACGCGTGTGAGCGCTGCGGGAAAGCCTACATCTCTCTCTCGGGCCTGCAGGGACACATGATCCGGCACACGGGGGACGGGCCGTACCAGTGCAAGTTCTGTGGCAAGGCCTTCGGCTCGCCCAGCGCCGTCCTGAGGCATGAGAGTGCTCACGTCGTGTAGGGGCTCCTGACCGGCGAAGCGTGGCACAGCTCTTCGGCTGCCGGGTGCGTAACGCTGTGTGTTGACACGGTGGATGCTGACGGGAGAGACGGGGGAACCTGAGGCGCTGAGGCAATGTTATTCCAACGCAACTGCAGAGAAAAACTCAGACCCACAGCGACACTGAGTGTCAGGCATGGGGAGAGCTTCGGAAGGTCAGATTTTGTTTGAAATGCATGAGCTCACCCTGGCAAAAAGCCCTGTGAGTAAAAGTGAAGTGAAACGTTTTCCCAGTTTCTTTTGATCTTTTTTTTTGAGACAGGGTCTCGCTTTGTGGTTCAGGCTGGCCCTGAGCTCAGCCTCCAACTCACATCACAGCAATCCTCCTGCCTCTGCCTCCCGAGTGCTGGGATGACAGGCGTGAGCCACCACGCCCGGCACTGTGGTGTGTGGTACTGGTTGCTGCTGGGTGTGGGTCTCCACGCCCAGTATGGTATGTGGTTTCTAGGGATCGAACCCAGGTCCTTGTGCTTGCAAGACAGGCGCCGGAACCACTGAGCCAAATCCCCAGCCCTCTTTTGATCTTTTTAAAGTTATTATTTTTTTTTGGAGACAAAGTCTCACTATACAGTTCAAACTGCCCTCAAACTTCCCGTGATCCCTGTCTCAGTCTCCTGAGTGCTGGGATTCCAGGGCTGTGCACCCATATCTTGCTTCCCAGTTCCTTTTGAAAAGATAAAATCGTGAACTATTGTCAAACAACAAAAATTTTTTTTTTCTTTTTTTGAGCAAGGTCTCCCTGTGCAGCTCAGGCTGGGTTTGAACTCACTACGTAGCCCAGACTGGCCCCAGACTCACGGCAGTCCTGGTTCAGCTTCCCCAGTGCCGGAACTGCAGATGTGTGTCACCATGCCCGGCGTCGGAAGGGCAGTCGGCTTCAGCAGTCGCCTGTAGGACACTCAAGGCCGAGCCTCGGTTAATCCCTGCAGGCTCGATGGGAGAGCGAGCTCCCACCTCGATGTGATGGTCTCGCAGCTGCCGAGCAGGGGTAGAAATAGTGACGTCTGCTCCCAGGGAGAGGACAGTGGAAGTGGAAGGGAGAGGGCCTGTGCTCTTGGCTGCCAGCCTGCATGGAGTCTGCCTTGCTGAGCTGAGCCAGGGGCAACATGAGCAGTCTTGTTTGAAATGGTATGGAGTTCTCTTTTTTGCCAGATCCATAGAGATATTCTCACCAAGTCCTTGATGTGAGCCTGGGCAGTCAATAAACAAAACCTGGCGCCCTGGGAGGCTGAGGCAGGAGGATCATGAGTTTGAGCCCAGAGTGGGCAAATACATGACTTAGTGAGACCCTGTCTCAGAATAAAAATATTAAACCAAAGAGCTGGAGGGTGGCTCAGTGCGAGTCCCTGGGTACCCGGGGGGAAAACACTGGACATGTGTGAGCCCATGTATGGTCCCCATCCCCGCAAAAAAGCACCTTTGCGGTGCCACAGAGTAGACCGAAGAACGTAAGCTGATGTTTCTGTCTCCAACCTGCCCAGAGTTCAGTGCTGTGTATTTCCCAGCTCCCCTCTGGTGCGTGGCGGATAATTTGTGAGAATAATGATTTTGTTTCCTGAGTAATAAGAGTCTTATTCACCACAACCCGGGGTTTAGGCGGAGGGCTCGGGATAGGCTCAGGTAGTTCTTCATGGGGGAGGTGACCAGATTAAACGTGATAGAAAGTTGGCACCACAGTTTCCTTCCGTCCCACTGGGGAACAGCTGGAGGATGAATCGTGCTGAACCTCGGAGGCTCGGAGGACGTGTCGTGGTTGACTGTGTCAGCTCGGGTAAGAGAAGCT
>PVIR01032285.1:0-18883 GCA_004026965.1 Petromus typicus
TTTTTTTTTTTTTTTTTTTTTTTTTTTTTTTTTTTTTTTTTTTTTTTTTTTTTTTTTTTGAGACAGGGTCTCGCTTTGTGGTTCAGGCTGGCCCTGAGCTCAGCCTCCAACTCACATCACAGCAATCCTCCTGCCTCTGCCTCCCGAGTGCTGGGATTACAGGCGTGAGCCACCACGCCTGGCACTGTGGTATGTGGTACTGGTTGCTGCTGGGCGTGAGTCTCCACGCCCAGTATTGTTATGTGGTTACCGGGGATCGAACCCAGGTCCTTGCACTTGCAGGACAGGTGCCGGAACCACTGAGCTAACTCCCCGGCCCTCAGTTGTATCATGTTAAGTGGAATTATGACTTTGGGTTTATCTGAAGACTAAGTTGTCTAAGGAGAAGTATTTGAGTGTCAAACTGACAAGGGGAGGAAAGTGGTAGTTAATTTTAATTGTGCCAACTTGATTGGTTTGGGAACCACACAGAAGATTAGTAACTATACTTCTGGGTGAGTTATAGAGGCATGACTTTGGGTCTTATATATTGTCCTTGGCTCCTTTTTCTCTAGCACTGTTTCCTTCGCCAGTAGCTGTCAGATGCAATCTTATATCATTTTGGGGAAAAATAATTTCACAATTAAAACTATGATTAGGCCTGGTGTTCATGCCTACTAGACAGCTATAGCATGTCCTGACATAACTCTATTTTTACCTCTTGTAACAACAAAGACCTCAGAGATTCCATATGCTGTGATGCTCCAGGAAGAACTATACCAGGACCTTCATCTACATAATTCTTTATTGTTCTAGGATGTACTGAACCTGCCTTCTAAGTGACCTGTTACATTACTAACTCTGATGTACAGAGTGAAAATATGGTAAGCCGAGTTTTTCATCTTCACTGCCCAGAGCAGCAAGAATCAGGTCCAAGCTCAGCTTCTTCTTTAAGTCTCCTTTCTGTCTATACTAATTGATTCACCTTATGCTGTCAGGCTCACAGGGAACTAGAACTTAACTGCAAAGATTCTAGATGTCCCATTTCCCTATTCCCTACAAGTAGCCATGAACTAGCAGCTTTGTTACTCTGCCCCTCAACCATAATGTTTCTGCCTTGGATTGGGCTGACTAGTTGTGGATATGAGGTAACTTGTCCCAGAAATATAAAAGCTAATATACCCACGGAATAGTAATCATTAGAATGACTGCCTTAACTCACTATGTTACTCATTATAATCACATATAATAGACATGTGGATACTGTAGGGAGAAAAAGACAGCATTTTTCCTTGCTCATTCTAAGGGTCATGGCTGACAACCACATAACAAAACACAGGATTAAGAAGAGCCAAGCACAACAAATTTATTTTACACAATATGGGAGCTTTAAGAAATGCTGACTCAAACATAAGGGAAAATTGTATGTTTTATACTGAGTTGGTTGAAAGAAGTAGATACAAGTAGCTTTAGTTGCACAGTCATGGTGACCTTGATGTCCTGAATCAGTTCAAAAGGTTTACTTTTCAGGATCATTTTGACTTTGGAGAAGAGCTAGATGTAGCATGATACCAGATCTAGTGAATAAGATGGACAAGTACAGATCATAATATATTTACAAGCCTGTCTTTCCATTGGATGGCACTCAGCAGCCATATGCATCTTATTTTTATAAAATTCAAATCTTTATTGGTACATTATATATACACATTATGATTGCACTCAACAATGAGAATTTGTATCAGTATACACAACTTAATTCTTATTTTTTTCCTATTTCCCTACCCACCCTACAACACTCTACCACCTATATACATAGGCTTTGTTTCTCTTTTTTATTACCATCACATTGTTTTTCCCCTTGTAACTTACCTCTACATCCCATTTCCTTTACAATATTTTCTATTTCACAATATCTATCATATATTCTACAACTCATTTACATCTTCATTTTCTCATATCAGAGTAATGATACGAAATGTATGCAACTGTGTCCTATTTATTTCACTTATGAGTATATCCTCAAGGTACATCCATTTGAGTATGAATGACTCAGTCTTATTATTTTTTATGGCAGAGTAATACTCCATTCTGCAAAAGAACCACATCTTCTTCATCCAATCTCCAGTTGATGGATATTCTGGTTGTATCCAAGTTTCAGCAATCACAAACTGAGGTGTTATAAACATGGGTGCACATATGCCACGTGATACAAATCTTTTCATTCATATATGTGTGTGTGTGTACATATCTATAGATATATAGATATGTACACACACATATATAAATGAAAAGACATATCTATATATCTATAGATATGTACACACACATATATGAAAGAAAACATATACACACATATATATTGCATACATATATATATAGCATATACATATATTGCATACATACATATAGCATATGTATCCAATATGGGATATATTATATATATAGCATATATATTGCATACATATATATAGCATATATATGCAATATGGGATATATTATATATATAGCATATATATTGCATACAAATATATAGCATATGTATGCAATATGGGATATATTATATATATAGCATACATATATATATATATAATGGGATCTCTAATCTTAGGGTTTTTTTTTTTTTTTTTTTTTGGCTTGTTTTTTGTTTTTCTTTTTTGGGGTTTTTGAGACAGGGTCTCGCTTTGTAGTTCAGGCTGGCCCTGAGCTCAGCCTCAAACTCATACCACAGCAATCTCCTGCCTCTGCCTCCTGAGTGCTGGGATTACATGCATGAGCCACCATGCCCGGCACTTTGGTTTGTGGCACTGGTTGGTGCTGGGTGTGAGTCTCCACACCCAGTATTGTATGTGGTTTAGGGGACTGAACATGGGTCCCTGCGTTTGCAAGACAGACGCTAGAACCACTGAACTAAATCCCCGGCCCCTCTAATCTTAGTTTTTTGAAGAATCTCTACACTGATCTGTACAATGGTTGCATGAGTTTGTACTCCCAACAACAGTGGAGAAATGTACCTTTTTTCCCCATAGCCTTGCCAGCAACTATTGTTGGTTAATTTTGAGATATCAGCCATTCTTTGTGGAGTGAGATGAAATCTCAGTGTTGTTTTCATGTGCACCTCTAGAATGACCAGTGATGTTGAGTATTTCTTTATATGCTTCTTAGCTGCTATTACTTCTTCCTCTGAAAAGTGTCTGTTCATTTCAGATGCCCATTTTTGAATTGAGTATTTAAATTTGAGGGGGCTAATTTTATTTTAAGGTTTTTTTGAGACAGGGTCTCATTTTGTGGTTCAGGCTGGCCCTGAGCTCAGCCTCAAATTCACATCACAGCAATCCTCCTGCCTCTTCCTCCCGAGTGCTGGGATTACAGGTGTGAGCCACCACGCCTGGCACTGTGGTATGTGGTACTGGTTGCTGCTGGGTGTGAGTCTCCATGCCCAGTATAGTATGTGGTTACCGGGGAATCGAACCCAGGTCCTTGCGCTTGCAAGACAGGCGCCGGGACCACTGAGCTCACTCCCCAGCCCTTGAGGGGGCTAATTTTTTAAGCTCTTTATATATTCTAGATAGTAGCCCTCTGTCTGAGAAACTGCTGGTAAAGATTCTTTCTCATATTGTTGCTTGCCTTTTTGCTCTGTTGGTAGTTTCCTTTGTTGTGTAGAAGCTTTTGTTTTTTTTAGCTTTTTAAATAAGATAAGATCCCATTTGTTGATTTCTTCTGCCAGTTCTGATGCTATAGAGATTTTGTTCATGAAGTCTTTCCTTAAGTCAGTGTCTTCAAGAGTTTTATCTAATCTGTTTTGCAGCAGATTTAGTGTTTCTGATTTAATAGTTAGGTCCCTAATCCACTTTGATATTAGCTTGGTACATGGTGAAAGAGATAGGTCTAGCTTTAGTCTTTGGCAGGTGAAAGTTCAGTTTTTCCAGCACCATTTGTTAAAGAGGCTATCTTTCCTCCATTGAAGGTATTTGGCTCCTATGTCAAAGATGAGATGGCTTAGTGTATCTAGAGTTGTTTCTGGATCTTTTAATCTACTCCACTGATCCTCAGGTCTGTTACTTTGCCAGTACCATGCAGTTTTTACTATAGTGGCTTTGTAGTATAATTTCAAGTTAGGGATTGCAACACACCCTGCACGTCCTTGTTGCTTAGAATTGCTTTGCTATTCTCGGTCTTTTGTGGGTCCAGATGAAGTTTTGGATTTTTATTTTTCTAGATCTGTGAAATATGCTGTTGGGATTCAATCAGTATTGCACTGAATCTATACAGTAGTTGTGGGAGTATAACCATTTTGATGACATTGGTTCTTCTTACCCAGGAACAAGGGATGTCTTTCCATTTTCTGATATCTTCTTTTATCTCCTTTTTCAGAGTGTTGTAGTTTTCAGAGTAGAGGTGTTTTACCTCCTTTGTTAGATTGATTCCTAGATATTTAATTTTTTTGGATGGTATTGTGAAAGGGATTGACTTCCCAATTTCTCTCTCAGTGAGTCTGTTGTTTGCATATACAAAGGCTATTGATTTTTGACCATTAACTTTGTATCCTTAATTTGGTGATTAAGTCTAGCAGTTTTTTTGTTGAATTTTTAGGCTCCTCTATATAGAGTACCATGTCATCAGCAAATAATGACAGTTTAACTTCTTCCTTCCCTACCTTTATTCCTTTTCTTTCTCTTGCTTAACTGCTATGGCTAATGTTTCTAGCATTACATTGAACAGGAGTGGTGAGAGTGAACATCTTTGTCTTGATATTAGTGTGAAAGGTTTAAGTTTTTGACCTTTTAGTATGATACTGGTTGCTGGTTTCTCTTAAATAGATTTTATTAGTTTGAGATAGGAGTCCATCTATTCCAGTTTTCTGTAGAGTTTTGATCATGAATGGGTACTGTATTTTGTCAAATGTTTTTCCTGCATCTATTGAGATGACCATGCAGTTTTTGTCCTTGAGTCTGTCAATACAGTGTACTACATTTATTGATTTATGTATGTTGAACCATCCTTGCATCCCTGAATTGAATCCAACTTGGTCAGGGTGTATGATCTTCTTGATGACTCTCTGTATTCTAGTTGCCAGTATCTTACTGAGGATTTTTGCATCAATGTTCATTAGGGATATTAGCCTGTCATTCTCTTTTTCGGTTGGATCTTTCTCTTCTTTTGAAATCAAGATAATGGCTGCTTCCAGAAATTAATTTGAGAATGATGCTTCCCTTTTGATTTCATTAAAGAGTTTGCGAAGTAATGGTGTTAACTCTTCTTTAAAAGTTTTTTAGAATTTAGCAGTAAAGACATCAGGACAAGGGCTTTTCTTTGTTGCTAAGTTTTTTTGTTACATTTTCAATCTCACAGATTGATACTGGGGTGTTTTAACATTTCTATATTTTCTTCATTCGACACTGGAAGTTTGTATATGTCTAGGAATCTATCCATTTCTTCTATGTTTTCGATTTTATTGAAGTACAAATTTTCAAAGCATGTGTTTATTATCCTCCAGACTTACACTGGGTTGGTGGTAATCTCCCTTTTTCAGTCCTAACAGCATGGATTTGAGCCTTTTCCATCCTCTGTTTGATAAGGTAGCCTAAGGGTCTGTCAATTTGTTTATTCTTTTGAAGAACCAACTCTTCGATTCATTGATTTTTTTGGTATCATTTTCTTAGTTTCCATTGCATTATTTTCTGCTTTGATCCTTATAGTTTCTTGCCTAGTACGAGCTTTCTGTCTTGTTCCTCTTTTTTTAGTTGCTTGACGTTCAGCATTAGATTGTTTATTTGAGCTTGCTCTGTTTTCTGGGTGTAGGCATTCATTCTATGAATTTCTCTCATGGAACTACTTGTATTGTACCCCATAAATTCCTATATATTGTACTGGGGTTATCATTTAATTCTAAAAACTGTTCAATTTCTTCTGTGACCCACTGGTTGGTCAGCAGAGTTCAATCTCCATGTGTTTATGAAGATCTTGGAATTTCTTTTCCTATTCAGGTCAAATTTGAAGGCACTATGGTCTGACAGTACACAGAGGCTAACTTCAATTCCTTTGCATTTATTTAAACCTGTTCTATGAACTAGTATGTGCTCTATTTTGAAGAATTATCCATGAGCAGCTGAGAAAAATATCAATTTTGACTTTGTAGGGTGAAATACTCTCTTTGCATCTATTACATCCATTTGTTGAAGAGTCTGGTTTAGCTCAAGTATTTCCTTATTGATTTTTTTGTGCGGTCAATCTTTCTGTTTGTGACAGTGGGATATTGAAGGCCTCATTACTATTATTATTATTATTTTGTGTGTTTTTTTTTTTTTTTGAGATAGGGTCTCACTTGTAGTGCAGGCTCGCCCTAAACTCACTATGTAGCCCAGGTAAGCTTCAAACTCACAGCGATCCTTCTGCCTCTGCCTCCCAAGTGCTGAGATTACAGGTGTGAGCCACCACACCTGGCACTGTGGTATGTGGTTCAGATTGCTGGTGGGCATGAGTCATCATATCTGGCATTCTTGTCTGTGGTTTCTGGGGATAGAACCCAGGACCCTGCACTTGCAAAACAGGGAACAGAACCACTGAGCTAAATCCTTGGCCCCCCCCCCTACTGTTATCATATTGGTGCTTATCTGGCTTTTCATTTCTATTAATATTTGTTTTATATAGTTGGGTGCATTAGAATTTGGTGCATAAATATTTAAGATTGTATTTTTTTTCCCCTTGGATTGCTCCCTGTGTGAGAACATAGTGAACTTCTTTGTCCCTCTTGATCAGTTTTGGTTTGAAATCTATTTTGTCTGCAAACAAGATAAACATTCCTGGTTTTGTTTTGTTTTTTTCAGTTTCCTGTTGCATGGAGAACTGTTTTCCATTCCTTTCCCTTCAGACTGTGGCTTTCCATTTCAATTAGGTGTGTTTCCTCTGTGCAGCAGATTGTAGGATCTTGCTTCTTGATCCATTCTGCCAGTCTGTGTCTTTTTTAAAAATTCAAATCTTTATTGGTATATATATGTACATATCATGGTCACATTCAGCATTGAGAATTTGTAGCAGTATATGATATGACACAATTTAATTCTCATCTATTCCCATTCTCCTACTCATCCTACCAATCCCTGCTCCCTACATACATAGGCTTTGTTTCCTTTTATTATCATCACCTTATTTTTTCCCTCATTACCTACCCCTACACCCCATTTCTTTTTAAATATTTTCTATTTCATAAAAGTAACACACCTGAGGATCAATAGAGTAGATTAGAAGATCCAGAAACAACTCCAGATGCAATTCGTTTTTGACAAAGGAGCCAAAAATCCTCAATGGAGGAAAGATAGCCTCTTTAACAAATGGTGCTGGAAAAACTGAACTTTAACCTGCCAAAGACTAAAGCTAGATCTATCTCCTTCACCGTGTACCAAGCTAATATCAAAGTGGATTAGGGACCTAACTATTAAATCAGAAACATTAAATCTGCTGCAAAACAGATTAGATAAAACTCTTGAAGACACTGACTTAGGGAAAGACTTCATGAACAAAATCTCTATAGCATGAGAACTGGCAGAAGAAATCAACAAATGGGATCTCATCTTATTAAAAAAGAAAAAAAAAAACCTTCTGCACAGTAAAGGAAACTACCAACAGAGCAAAAAGGCAAGCAACGATATGAGAAAGAATCTTTACCAGCAGCTTCTCAGACAAAGGGCTACTATCTAGTATAAGGAGCTTAAAAATATCAGTCTGTGTCTCTTAATTGGTGCATTGAGTTCACTGACATTAATAGTTATGACTGATATAGACAGACTTACTGCTATCATGTTTTTCTGTTCTTGGCTCTTTTATTCTTTGCTTTTGCTCATCAGTTTTTTTTTTTACTTGGCCCAATGGTTGACTCTGGTCTCATGGGTTTATAACTTTCATTGTTTTTCTCCAAGATATTCTTTAGAATGATTTGTAGGGCAAGTTTTGTATTCATTAAGTGTTTTTAGGTGTTCATTGTCATGGAAGTACCTTATTTCCCTCTTGATTTTGAAGGATAGTTTTGCAGGATACATCAATCTAAGTTTGGAGCTGTTTTTCTGCAAGGCTTGAAACACTTCACTCCAGACTATTGTACTGTTTGGGTTGGAAAGTCTGCTGTGATCCTGATCGGCTTTTGTATGTAATTGTTTTCTTTTCTCTGGCTGCTTTCAATATTTCATTCTTTTTTTGGATACCTGGAACCTTTAAATTATATGTGTAGGTGTAGATTTTTTCATATCATGGCCACTTACAGTTCTATATACTTCATATATTTATATATTCAGTTCTTTTTTTTTTGCTTGTCAAGTTTTCTGCCATTATCTCTGTGAACAGTTTTTTAATGTCTTTTGTATTGTCTCTTGCTTCTTCAGTGACTTCAATCAATCTTCTGTTATTCTTCTTTTCGTGTAGGAGCTGTTGGATTGATTTCTCATACTCCCTTGCCATTTTCCATATATTATGCTTTTTCTGTTTGTTGGCTGTGATCCTGTCTTTTAGGTCTGAAATTCAGTCTTCTGCCATATTCATCCTGTCGCACAAACTTTTGTTTTCTTTCTTGATTGCCTGGACCTCTATTTGTAGCTGCTTAAAATGTTCCATTGCTTTTGGTATCTCATATTCTATCAACTCCCTGATTTCCTCTTTAGCTTTATTAATCATATTGTTTACTGTATTCAGTATCTCTCTTTTCACCTCAGAGATCAGTTCTGATTTCCATTTTACTACATCTGCTTTGGTTACCATCTCAAAGAGTCCTGGTGATTAAGCTTCAGACTTCTCCATTTCCCTTCCCCCTAAATTACCTTGGGGTGATGATCTTTGCATCTGGGAATTTGAATTTTTCCTCATCTCTGAATCTTTGTTGCTGCTGGTGTTTTTGGTTTTATACCTGCCCTGCTGTCTGGTGATGTTTGTTGCAAGTTTCTTCCTCATATTTTGGACCCCTAAGCTATCAATATTTCCTAGGTTGTTCTTGGGTCTGCAATGGGCCCTAAACAATCCTAGTAATGGCATACCTTGGAAAGCACTCAAACAGAATAGTCAGATCACCTTAGTTGAAAAGCACTGAGCATGAATAGTAACAAACATAGCACAAGAAATGGCAAACTGTGGCAGTCGCTACTTTGACACCTCCAATCTCATGAGCCAGACCCATGCTCATATGCCCAGACTTAAAGCTAACCACAAATATATTTACAAAATCCAGGCATCACCCTTTGGAACCAAAAAGGTTACTAAGGAGTTAGGTGGTAGAGAAATAGGAGAGGGAGAGATTAGAAATAGGGTTAGAGGATATATACAGATCATAAGACCCTGGGGACTGATAGAGGGTAGAAGATAAAAGACATATACGGGACAAGTATAAAACAGAACAGATTAATGGCAGCAGAAATTGTATTCACCCTTCTGTAATAGTACAGAAGAGAAAGAAGACTGTAATGCATTAACTTTAGGTAGAGGACAGAAAGTGAGAAAACTAAAAGAGAATAGTAGCCATAGGCAATCAGAGAACTAATTTCCTTCTCTTACAAAATAAGATTGATTGAGAGAAGGGAAAAAAAAAATGAATCCAAAATTGGTGAAATTTGGAGGTCTCTGAGTGGATGCCTGCTCCTTCAGTATGGCAGGGAAGGAGGTGCTGGAATGCAGGGTCAGGTGTAGTGATGCTGCCATTGTCACTTGTGGTGGGTTTCCGGGCTTGATCCCTCCAATCCTTTGTCCTCTCTCTCAAACCAAATTATAGGTGTTTAATGCAGCAGCCATTGTGGTCCTGAGTGGCTCTGCTCCACACCATAAGCCTGTTCCTCTGAGGTGGGCTGTGGGCTGTCAGCAGTTTCGAGTGTGGTGGTTTCCCCTTCCCCCGCCAGGGTCCCAACTTGGGGAGAGGGGACTCACTCCCTTGCTCCCTCTTTGTTTTTCTTTCACTTTCTTTGATACTTGCCTCAGATCTCTCTCTTTTCTTTTTAGGGGGGAGGAATTGTTCAATCTAGATTCTCCTGTGTCCACCCCTCACCAACTGCTATATTCTTGCTTAGAAACAACAAATTACTGGGAAAGAGAGGTCGCTGGCCTTTACCATTCTGTCATCTTCCCAGAATCACACCTTATTTTTTAATACACATTGTGAAGACACTCACTAAAGAGGGCTTCTAGAACTGTTTTGGAAAGTGTCAAGAGTTATGACATAGGCCGGGGAGTTAGCTCAGTGGTTCCGGCGCCTGTCTTGCAAGCGCAAGGGCCCGGGTTCGATTCCCCGGTAACCACATAACAATACTGGGTGTGACACCCAGCAGCAACCAGTACCACATACCACAGTGCCGGGCGTGGTGGCTCACGCCTGTAATCCCAGCACTAGGGAGGCAGAGGCAGGAGGATTGCTGTGATGTGAGTTTGAGGCTGAGCTCAGGGCCAGCCTGAACCACAAAAGCGAGACCCTGTCTCAAAAAAAACCTAAAAAAAGAGTTACGACATAAGTGTGTTCAAAGTGAGGAGGCATAGTTTGAGGAGAATTAATTGCGATATGTCTTTTACTGTAATAATTTTTTTAAAAAAATTAAACTTTCACCGTCATTTTTTATCACCCAGTATACTTATGAAGAAAAGGAGTATGATCCCTGGTCAAAAATGAGAGGAAATGAGCTACACCTATTTGTTCAGATTTTTCTTTGTGTCTTTATGTCTTATTCTTTCTCTCCAGGTACAGGGCAAGACCTATCACATGAGTATTTTATGACCAACTTTTAGGGTAGTAGTCAGAGAATTATTTTATAGCTAGCTTTCATGAAAAGGTAGGGAAATGCCTGAGAAAAACCTTTTTACTTCTATTATTTTCTCCATTTCCAAACTGCCTTATTTTGGGATAGCATATACTGGATTCCAGCTACATTTATAAATTTAGCAGTTTTCTTGGTTACCCCTGGGTCCTCCATTCATCAAAGGACTCTAAGTTGTTGAACTTGTTTAACTCTAGAAATTAAGAGTTCAAATTCTCCTTTTTAGTGTTCAACTCAGTTTTATGGTTCCTATAGTATAAAGTGATATTGTAATTGACTGTAATCTGTTTCTTTCTAGCTATACTCTAATTAAACACCACGAATGTCCTTGCTATCCAAAAAAAATCTGGTTGCCATCTTGTTCTTTACAGTAAACACATTAAGTTTGCCTCTTCCAGTTAATCACTGTCAATTGCTCTTTGTCTTTGTAGGACTGCACCATCCCCACTGAAATTAGGGAGCCTATTTCAATGGCAGCATCTTAACCATCATAGCAGCCAATAAAAAACAACTATGATGGAGAATACTGTAAATAGACACTGGGCCCTCTCCTTAAGATAGTTATCAATGCATTGGTGAAAGAAATGACTTCTAAGTCCTTTCAAAGAACATGATTACTGGGGCTAGCGTGAGTGTACAAACCACAGACTATACCCTCACCTCAGCACTTCAATTTCTCTAAGCCTTTGCCTTTTTCCTTTTGCATTGTGACAGGAAAATTCTGGCATCCTCACCCCACTAAATGTTAAGTGACACAGTTAGCAACACTTGTGGCTTTAAGACTCTCTAGTAACCCATATGAAGACCCAGAGTTTGTCATATCAGTATATCTGGCATGAGTCAGTGTTCAATAATCTATCTCCTCTGATCTAATAAGCCGAACATCTAATATTACTTCATTTGTGTTGCTAAAAGTGAGCACTTAATTTTGAGTACAAAGTTTGCACTTAATTTTTGAGTACAAAGTATTTCCTTCCATGCCTACTCTAAGACCCATAGACCTTGCTTTAACTTTCATATATGATATTTATGAGTCTAAATTTCATTTACTTTGCATTTCTGCAACCCTCAGAACTGAATTTTCAGCCATGGGCTGGGGATATAGCTGGTGTCTGCCTGGCAAGCATAAAGTCTCAGGTTCAATTTCTGGTACCACATAGCACAATGCCAGACCTAGTGGCTCACATCTGCAATCCCAGCACCTGGGAGGCTGAGGCAGTTGGATTGCTGTGAGTTTGAGGCTAGCCTGGACTACATAGGGAGCTCAGGGCCATGCTGAACTACAAAGTGAGATCCTGCCTAAAAGCAAAACAAAAAAAAATTTTTTTTCAGCCAGCATATGCCCTGATACTGTAAGATATGTCATTCTTTTAGGGCTACTGCACTGTTTTTCTGTGACTTGAACAAGGAATTAGGGACCCAGGCTTGCCATTTTCTGTAGGCTCTCCGGTGAGCTCACAAGTATCATTGCTAGAATATATGTTATCTGGTCCCCAGTGGACTTCAGAAGTTTTTTCATTACAAGCACTCTTGAGAGGTGATGCATAATGAGATACTGTATACTACGGATTTCTCATATCCTATTTATCTCAGGTGAATAGAATATTACTATGCTCAATACTAAGGACATAGTCATACTAACTACAAAATACCATATACAAAAATATTCTTTGGGACCTCTTCTGGTTCTAAATGTATCAGTCAGACTTTTAGTCTAACAGAACAAATACATGTATTTCATGTAATATGGAGAATTTAAAGAATACAGGGAATTGGTTAATTAACAATTGAAATGCTGCTGGGTGTGGTGGCAGACACCTATAATCCCAGCATTCAGGACGCAGAAGCAGGAGGATCACTACTGAGTTCAAGGCTAGCCTTGACTACAAAGGAAGAGCCTGTCTAAAAAAACAAAAAAAACAAAAAAACCTGAAATACAAAACACTGAGGTCCCATAGAAATAACTGTAAAAGCCGTTATTTCCCTGGAGAGTGGAAAACAAGGCAAAGAATTGGAGAGTCAAATCTCTGAAGAAATAATACCATCAAGTGCTTCTAGTGCCTCTTCAAAGTAATTCTGAGAAGTGTCAAATAGAGTAAGGGACTGGAACTGGTCTTACCTGGAATTTTGCTGGGCAACACTATAAAGGAGTAAGGGAGCAGAGAAATAACTTCCCTTCTTCTCCTGCCTTTCACTTCCATCTAGTGGCATATACGGATACAACAACCAGGGGCAAAGAGTAATCTGTTGAGTCCTGGCATGGGACTGGAGCTCAAAGGTCATAACTGAGTAGGTCAAAAAATCTAAGTGAATATATTAACATGTGTGCACATGCCCATACACACAAATGCATCTTAAAATTCTGTGTAAAAATATTGCATTAAAATGAATTTTGTTCTTATTACAACAGCAAATATTTTTTTAAAAGTCACAGAAGAAAAAATAGTCTATTCTACTGCTAACTATTACTAATACCTTTGTTAGGTTCTTTGACTCCTCCCTCAATGTGCATATATATTATTTTTTCTTGGAATCACTCTGTACATACAGTTTTCCGAACTGCTAAAAAAAACAAAAATCTTTCACTTAGAGAATTGGATACTTGAGTGTCTCTGGCAGGACCACGACACTGCTTGTTCTTACTGACTATCCTGTTACCATCTTTTTAGCATGAACTCTGGAAGCCAAGCACAGAACCCCTCACCTGAATTCCACACTAATCTGATGGCTGAAAGACTAAGGTATGGAATCTACCCTCCAGACCGCAGCCTGATATTTCATCATCAGGCTGTGACAAGTGGAGGGCTAGACCCTTTCTCCTCAGTTGCTATTGATTTTTCTGACACAAAGGATGTTTTCTATCTGGTGCTTGTTTTCTATAAGTATGTGGGTTATCCAAACAATCCCACTAAAGTATTTTAAAACAACAACAAATAACAACATCAAAACACCTTAATGCACCTCCATTATCAAAAATTGCTTACATCATTTTACTTGGGAGACTGAGGCAGAAGGATCACAAGTTTGACGTTAGCCTGGGCAATTTATCTCAAAATAAAACTAAATAATAAATAAATATGGCAGGGGACAAAGTTCAGTGCAAGATCCTTGATTCAATGCCCATTAATGAAAAACAAACAAAAATCCCCAGAATTTTTATCAATACATATTTATAGTTACAATAGTGTTTCAAATTGTTAAGCACCTCTATGAGGTGTTTTTTTTTAGTTTAATAATTTTTATATCAGGAGCCTAAAACCTAACTTCTTAAAGTACAAAGCTCATATTCCTACCACAGTCTCCAGTTCAAAAAGCTCTGACTTCTATTATCATTGCTCATTCAGAACTCCATCTCCTTGCCTCCACCTTAAACCCTCCTTCACTGAGTACACAGAATACTTATACTTTGGCTTCTTTATCTATTTCCAGTACTGCACTCCAAATATATCCATAACTATACTATTTGTTTTTTTGTTTTTTTTTTTTTCTGTTCAAAGAATTAAGGCTTTTTGAACTTCAAGCCAACTCTTATCTAAGCACCTGGTTCCATCCTTGCTAGTGTCCTTTGGTATCTAAAAAGCAGAAAGATGGAGGAAGAGACTGAGAGATGCTATACCACTAACTATGAAGATAGAGAATGGGAACATGAGCCAGGGAATAAATGCAGTTGTCAAAAGCTGGAAAAGTAAAACAAAAACACTGTGTGTATGGTGGTGCATGCTTGTAATTTCAACACCCTGGAAGGCTGACGCATGGGGATTGCAAGTTCAAGCACACCAATGTAATAACTCAAGCAATTTGGTGCTCAGAGAGACATCTCAAAATTTAAAATACACACACACACACACACACACACACACACACAAATTCAGGGCTGGGGATGGAGCTGTGCCCAGGGTTCAATCCTCAGTACTGGAAAAACTAAAAAACAAACCTGAAACCATAAAACAAGGAAACAAATTCTTTCCTAGACCCTATCTAGGCCTTTAGAAGGAACAACCCCATCAACTTTAGTCCAGTAAGTTTAATTTTGAACTTTTGATCTTTACAACCATAACTGTTGGTTTCAGCCATTAAGACTGTGATAATACATTACTGCTGCAACAGGAAACTAACACATAACACAAGCCAACAGTGGAGGCAGACTGGAATACATTAAGAAGGTCTGTGTCCATACAAAGATATGGAGTGAGGATAAGGTGTTCAGGAAGAATTACCAGAGCTGAAAAAGGGAGACTGTTTTGTAGACATAGTCCAGGTAAAGGAAGCAGCATCTATAAAGACAGAATGGGAGAAGGAGAAGGAGTAGAAAGAGAAGGAAAGGAAGAGGCAAGGAACAGGTAAAGGGTAGGGGTAAGTGAGGGGGAATGAGGGTGGGTAAAAAATGAGTTCTAGGGCTGGGGAGTTAGCTCAGTGGTTCCAGCGCCTGTCTTGCAAGCGCAAGGACCCGGGTTCGATTCCCCGGTAACCACATAACAATACTGGGTGTGGAGACCCACACCCAGCAGCAACAAGTACCACATACCACAATGCCGGGCGTGGTGGCTCACACCTGTAATCCCAGCACTCGGGAGGCAGAGGCAGGAGGATTGTGATGTGAGTTTGAGGCTGAGCTCGGGGCCAGCCTGAACCACAAAAGCGAGACCCTGTCTCAAAAAAACCTAAAAAAAAAAAAAAAAAAATGAGTTCTACAAGGCAAGACACTTTACGTTAAATACTATTTATAGTAAATGCTTTATGCCAGAACTGTTCTAAGGCTCATTACAATACTGTAAGGTAGATACTATTATCATCATCCTTGTTTTTCTCATAGAGATACAGAAATCTGGAAGATTTTAGCAACTTCTAGAGACTGCAGAGCTAATAAACCGCAGGGCTACAATTAAGAATCGTGACTACCTCCAAAACCCACGAACTTCTCTTCACATTATAGTGGCAGCATTAAGTAATGAGAAAACACTACGCCTCAGATTAAATGAATCATCAGAAAGATATTAATGCGATAAGGATCAGAACTTGCGATATCATTTTGCCTTGGACATTGATAGATGGAAATGAGGAGTAGTCGGATGACCTCTAGATTTCTTTGATGTGACTGAAATTTTGCAGTTATCTAAGGTATGAACGAGCCTTTCTCGATTATTTAGACTAAATCTACTTTTCGTTATAAACTGCACACCTTGTATAAACCTTTGAACCTCACTTCCTCGTTTTCTCCTACCGGATGAGGCGGAGTTGGGGGTTGGACCTCAGTTTCCTAGTGAGTCATATACCTTTAAGTAAATTGGACCTCAGTATTTCTCGTGGAGGGGGAGGTTAAAATATTCACTTCTCGTTCCAGTCAGAGACTCTGATTGAGAAGTCTTCCTCGCCAGGAAACTCTCCGCCGCTTGGTTACTGGGGGACGGACTACGGTTCTTCCCAGGTCACTACTTCCGCGCCTTGGGCCGTCCCATTCTATCGCCTCGCCCCTCCAACAGACCCCGCCCCATGCCCCGCCCTCCCGCCGGCCCCGCCCCTTATTGCCTCTCCAGCCTCCGTCACTTCTCACACCCTCTCCCTCGGCCGCTGCAATTGGTCTCGCCCAGCTCCGCCTACAACAGGTCTTCCCCTGCCGCGCAAGATGGCTGCTACCGTTTGGCCGTTGTCCGAGCCGTGGAACCGCGTGAGGATCCCTAAAGCCGGGAGCCGCAGCACCGTAACAGTGAGGGACTTCGGTGCCAACCTGAGTAAGGGTCTGGCCAGGCGAAGGGTCGACGTTTCCTGGAGCGCCTGGGGTCCGGGAAACACGCGGGGGCGGGACTTCCTGAGCGCGGGGGACGCTGGGAGCGGCGCGGGCCGGAGTGGGGCTTTGGCACTGAGCGCGCGACGTTAAAAGGGGACCTGTGTGGTACTGTCTGGTGGGTCAGGCCCCGCGAATTTAACTTTCTGCCCTATACCCTTTTCCTGCTTTCGTGGAAGTGGAGCCGAGACCCAGGCACTTTGGATTTTAATCACAATCGCTTTGGACCTGGCTTCGGCTCCTTATCTGTAAAACAGAACTTGCCCTCCCAACCCTTGGGGGATAATGAGTCTCCAAGTATGTAGACTTTGGGGTCGAGTGCTCTGTGAACTGAAGTGCTTTCTTTAGCTGTGAGTGCTGTTTTAGGCACTGCGGCATGGTAGGTAGCGGATTGGGGGACAGTTATTTAACCTTGCTGGGTCTTAGTGCACTTTATTTTATTTTTGAAGTTTTTTGAGACAGGGTCTCGCTTCGTAGTTCAGTCTGGCCCTGAACTCATTGTGTGGCCCAATAATAGAGCATTTGAAACACTGCCCGGGAAAGTAAATAAGCACTCAAATGGTAGCAACTATTAGTATTAAGTATCTTAATAAAATTTTATTAAGTACAGTCTAATCAAATCACATCTTCCCTTCCAATCTAAGCATAGGAAATTGACTCATCCTCATGGCAGTGGGTCCTGTTTTCGTATAGTAGTTAGGACAGCAAGAAAATTCTTCATGTTCTGTAGAAATTCTGCCTTGGTGATAAGACACTGTTCTACTGAGATGATCTGATCCTTGCCTTAGATCGCTTATCTTTAAGCTTTTCGGATTAGGATACACCCAGGCCCCAGTGTTTAGTCAGACATTCACCAAATACTGTAACTTAACAGTGGCCATTGTAGTTTCTCTTTTAGAAGGTAGTTGTGCTTTGTGTCTATGAGAGACTGGTTCTGGGACCTCCTCCCTGCTGAAGTCCCTTGAATAAAATGGTGTAGCGTTTATGGAGAAACTACACCATCCACTTGTATTCCTTAAATTATCTTGATTACTTATAATGTAAATGCCATGTGAATAGTTGACATAATATGTTTACTGACAAGAATATCTATAGAGAATACAGATACAATTTTTTCCAAGTGTTTTCTGTTTGAAGTTTGGTGAATCTACAGATGTGGAAACCTATAGATATGGAGTACAGGCTGCATGTTCTTGTCTGTGTTAAAGTAGTATCCAAATATAGTTCCTTTGACTTGGAAGGCTCTGAATTTATTCATTTTGTCTTGGCTGCATGCAAGCAAAATGGGGTATATGTTCTGAGTATGTGTGTGTGTGCGCACCAGTTTCATGTGTACCTACATGACTATAAAGTAATCATAAGAAATATTACTTAAATCATGGTAAATTATGATGTAAAGAAATAAAACATATATTCGTTTAAGTGATGATCTGTTTTGGTTTCTTGGCATGTATATCATCTATCACTTTCCCAGCTTCTCAACATAGAATCCTTTGTTATGTTTATGGAGGCTGATTAATTAAAAAAATCTAAAGCAGTAAGGAAAGATGCTTTTTTCATGTAATACACTTAATGTAGAAATATACACTGAGTCTCACTAAACATCTCTGTTTCAGAACTTCGTATTGGAGTTGTAATTAAAGAATGCCGTCTAATCACACGGTCATTGAGGAACCAAACCTTGGATGCAGAAACAAATGTGTTATGTTCTGTCCTTTACAGCCATCACAACAGAATGGGCCATCACAAACCCTATTTGGCCCTCAAACAGGTGAGGAAGCCTGCTATTTTGTAAAGATGTTGCTCATCCTGTCACTTACTATTTTATAATTTGTGGAAATCTCAGTAAATTACTTGTGATTTATCAGTCTGTCGACCACTCTTACTTGTGAACATTCTTTCTCTTGTCTTTCCTAAAACAATTTGGAAAAATAATTTTTGTTCAAAGGAAGCTTTTTCTTTAATTTTTAAAAAATTTTTAAAATTTTTATTTATTTTTTAAAAATTATCTTTATTGGTACATTATGAATACACATGATAATCGCATTCATCATTTAAGAGTTTGTACCAGAATATGACATGACTTGATTCTCATTTTTTGCCTTTTCTCCCTGCCTTGCATCCGCCTGCCCCCTATATACACCATCTTTGTTTTCTTTTTTCTTTATTATTACCACATTCATTTTCCCTTCATTATTTACCCTTACACTCTTTCCTTTAAATATTTTCTGCTTCGCAATAGCAACTAAACATACTACAACTCATTTACAACTTCATATTCTCATACCAAAGAAAAGATAAGATAATTACACATCTGTCACCTGTTAATTTCACTTATGAGGAT
>PVIR01032286.1:0-18797 GCA_004026965.1 Petromus typicus
TTGAGACACGGGTTAGACTCTCTGAGGACTAGGATGTTGTCTGTGTCTACTGACCCTGTGTTTATGTTTTGTTTTGTTTTGCTTTGAATTCCTGGTTCTCATCTTCTATTATTGGAGAGGCTTTCACCATACACCAGCTCCAAAACCTGACACCAGTAATCTCACAGGTGTATGCCAACTGGTGCTTGTCCATTTTTCTAGTAAGTTTTATTAAAAACATTTTTCCTCTGACCATTTCAACCGACTCATAACTGAAAAAATGTAACCTTATTACCTTTATTCACACATCAAATTCTCTTGCAAGTTTCAATTTCAATTATTCCACTCTTTTCAAGAGAACAAATAATCTAATAGAGAAAGAGAGAGAGAGAGGGAGGGAGCACGTGTAAAGAGGGAAAGAGAATATGACTGTGCTAGTATCTAAAAATCTTCTTTTGGTATGGCATTGTCCAGAAAAATAAGAAACAAAATTGATTTATTATTAATCCTTCAAGTTCTCAGAGTGCTATCCAAAATGATTATGAAAACTTATAGATCAGAAATAAAATGTTATTTCCATATTTATTCTCCCAATATTCTAAGTAAATCATGATTTGGTGAGAGTTCAGACTGTACATATTAATTTTTGTAGTTAAATATTTATAGTATTTAGCACTAATTATACTCTTTCTATACAAGACAAAAAGGGAAGATGTGAGATGCTGAAATATTTATAGTCAGCCATTCTTCAGTCCAAGTAAATATGAGGAAAATATAATGTAAATCATATAAACAATTTTCAATTTTCTAGCACCACAGTTTAAGAAGTAGAATTAATTTTAATCATATGTGTTTCAAAAAATTAAAAAATAATCATTTCAATTATAATTTATTCAACTTTTTCTTATGCTGTCTTCAAAATCCATTCTGTATTTCATACTTATACCACATCTCAAATTTAATACTAAATTTTTATTAGAAATACCTCCTTAGTTTTAATAAAATATAAAGTCAAAATAATAGATCTCTATGTTCAAGTTGTGCTAAAATTCCTGAAAATTTTCAAACAAGTAAATTGAGTACTAAACAAATGGATTTCTCTATTACTTGCATCAAAATTGACCAAATTGGCTTATTTTCCAACATATCCACTTTAGAAGTATGTCTGTTCAAGCTAATTCACCAGCTCTTCCATTCATACTTCTATAAACCATAAAAAACCTGTAGTATTAATACATGTTCACTGATTTCAACAATCTCACCAAGAGATTTTTCATAGATTCTTCTCCACAAATATAAGCATACAAATTTTCCATGTGTATTACACAGAGAAATGAAATACTAGGAGCTCTATCAATCTTGTTTTAAAATTCCTATAATTATGGGCTTTTTAAAACTAAAATACTCTATATTGTGATTGACAATAATTTTTTTTACATCTTGTTGAAATTTTCTTTCCTGGATGTAAGTGTCTAAAAATATCTAGGCCGTAAATTTGATTTGATTTTAACAACTCTTCATTCTCATTTTAAATTTTCTTTGTGTGTGTGTGTGTGTGTGTGTGTGTGTGTGTGTGTTTGTACAAGTTCTAGCCAACTTGTGGCTGGACAAAATAATAAGCTCAGAGTATGTCAAAAGTTATTTTAAGAATATTTGAAGAAAATTTACTTCTGATTTTATTTACCTATAGTAGTTTCCTTTTGACTGTTAAAAAAAAGAAAAACTAAGTTCACTGTACCTCACAAAATAAAATGTGTCTTAATATTTCCAAACTTATGTTTAACATTTCTGCACACAGTAAACCACTTGTTCTCTTTACTTTAATGCCCAGTTATCATTCCCAATCATCACAAAATTGGTAATAAAATTTTCTAGGCTCACTTTTATTTTGGAATTTTTAGATTAATTTTAACAAGTACATGAAATACAAAAGTTGTACACATTAATGGGCTAATATGATATTTTTTTAGTTTTTCTGGTGATAGTATTCTTTACTTTTCTTTATTTTGCTATTACCCTACTAGATTCCGCATCAATAGTCTGCTTTCATCTAAAATTTAAATTTTGTATAATTTCATAGATATTAGATTGATAACAAACAGTTAAAATGTAATACTGCTTCATTCTCTTTCTAACTCAAAACACCCTAATGCTTAAGGCATTATCAGGCCCCAAAGCAGGCATATTTGAAAGCATATATCATTTAGGTTTTAGTGTCTAAAATGTTTAACAGCTCAATTTATAATTAGTAAATACTACAGAAGTGAGCAAATCTCACTCATGAAATGGCTATTTTGAAAATATGAAAGAAAGCATGAGTTCTGTTGTAACTATCATTCTGGGTCAGGAAGACAACCGTCGCCATTTTATGTTGTTCTCAAAATAACTGTCTTAAGAACGTCAGAATTGATTTGTGCTGTGGTCCGACATTCAAGCACTTGTTTTAATAATCTGACAAAATGTGAGTTGTTGTGAGACTATTATTTCTCTGCTTGGAAGAAATGCCTATTTTTAGTTCAAGCTCCTCTCCCCTATGCCATCTAGCTTCCCAGGGCATGTCATGTATGTCATAATTCCTGTATCATCCTTTTTTTAGTTGAGTTTTGTTTTGCTTTGGTTTTTTGGAAAGGGCTCAAAATTTGACATAATAGTTCTCAGCCAAAAGCTAGGGCTAGGCAAGCTCAGGAGGGCTTCAGGGTATAACAAAAAAAAAAGAGGAAAAAACATGGGTTTAAAAAATATGGTGAAAGTTACAATTAACTTGATGAAAATGGCCTCTCTCTACACATGGTATGTCTCCAGACTTTCATGATTTTAGGTTCTTTAATGGCGCCTGTTTCTGATGCAGGACACCACGGGTATGAGGAGTAAGCTTCTCTGGCCCTGAGCTTGGGCCTCATCACACGTTAGTCAGTGTTCCATTGCTGTGGCAAAACATCCTAGAGAAGGAGAAAAAATTATTTTGGCTCACAGGTTTTGAAGTGTCAGTTCATGAGCCTTGGGTGTTTTGTTTCTGTACACATGGTGAAGCAAAGCATCATGGGGGAGTGTATGGCAGAGCAAAGCAACTCACCTCATGGAGGCTAAGAAACAGGCACAAAGGAGAGAATTGAGGAGGGAAGAAGGGGTCTGGAATCAAACAAATCCCTCAAGGACATGGTCCCAGTGAAAGGCTTCTTCAACTGCATCCTAGCTCCTCAAACTTCCACCACTTCCCAACAGCCCATTAAGCTATGAATCCATATGTGGATTAACCCCTTCATGACATCAGCACTCTCATGATTCAGTTACCGCCCAGTAGCCCAGGCTCTGACTGTTCCTACACTAGGTCCTGAGCCTTCATCCTTTCAATACATGACATGGGAGAGTATGATCCTAGCCACAGCATCCTTCCTCTAGCACCAAGAGGCTCACATCCATCTCACAATGTAAACTACGTTCAGTTCATCTCTAAAAGTTATCACAGTTGCAATAATTTCTGCGTTACTCAAATGTCCAAATCCAAAGTTTCTCTAAGACTCAACAACTCTGAGCCTCTGTAAATTTTTTTAAAAAAACTTACAATTCTAATACACAGTAGTAGGGCAGGTATTTCAAAATGGGAGAATAGTGGAAGAGAAAGGAGCATTGTACCAAAATAACACCAAATACAGTAGGACCAACATTAAGTCCTGGAAATCCATGGTCAAACTCTGGGTAAAGCAGCAGTGTCCTGTGAACCCTAAAGGATGTAGACAGCTCTCTCACTCTTGCTGGTCCTTACCTGTAATGGCCTGTATGCTGTCTCTCTCAGGATAATTCTGCTTACTGCCTAGAGGTTCCCTTGGCAAATGTTTCGTATTTCTAGCACCTCTAACTTGCTTGGTTGGATCTGCACCATAACTTTAGTTACACTCTCACAGCTCCATGTATTAGTATTTTAGGAACTGTTTGCTGGGTCTCTGACATTTCACACTGCCTTTGAAACATGAGTGAAAGACTTCTTGCCCACACAAGTCTTGCTCTTTGCATACCTACAAAATCATCACCATTTGGACAACACCAAGGTCTGCTGCCAATGGAAGCAACAGCTGGGCCTCCTTGACACATGACTACAGGGACTTCTGAGGGCCTGAATGGAGGATCTTGGGAAAATAATTCTACAAATGGCAATGAATACATGCTAAGAGTGATATGAGGCTCTTTTCTTTCAAAACTAGTATATACCTGGAGGTTGCAATGGGTGAGATCTAGCCAATTGCTCAGATACCCTCAAGATAGATTTCCTATTATCCTGGTGCAAAGTACTGATCTTATTTTAATGATGCTAAACTCTTTAGCAATCATACCCTCCTTTGCTACAGGTTTACACAGGCTTCTTTCCTGGTCAAAATGCAAGTTATTTCAATTTTTCCATTACATTTTTTGTTTGTGATTTTCATTGTAAACCTAAAGACAATATCTAATACCCATGCCACAATATGAATGGTATATTATCTTGAAATTACTTTTATCAGATGAATTAGTCTATCACTTATAAATTCACCAGACTTTCAGGGCAAGGAAAAATCATAGATGAGTTTTTGCCAGAATATTAAAAAAAATGAGTTTGTATTAGTCAACTTTCTCATTGCTGAGACAAAATGCAGGAGACCATTGTGGTAGGAATGACTAGCTAGAAGGGCCAAAGGGAGAGTCAAAATAATGACACAGACATAATTAGAATGAGGGGCTTTTCCTACTGGCACAAAGAACCTTGAGCACTGGGCTCATCTCACTTTTGTTCATTTAGAACGTAGAGTAATCACTAGGTTAAGATAAGATTCATCTGCCTCTTGTTATGCACAGCATGTTTCCAGGTAAACTTCCAAATTTCAACTGTACCGACTCCTCTGAAACTTGCAATGTGCTAGCATGACTGCCATTACTAAAGAAGGCACAGCTTACCGCTTTTCTCTTTTGTGCTCACAGAGAAGCTCAGTTGGGCCTCATCCTCCATTCTACTACTCTGTAGTATCTGACACCCACAGTGTAAGAAGGACAGGTTGAATCTGGTTCATGGTTTGAGAGGATTCATCCATAATTTCTGTCTTCAAGGCAGGAACATTACAATGAAAGAACATGGAAAGCAAAGATGATTTCTGGTGGCCAGAAAGTGGAGCGGCAGAACAATGCCAGAGAGAAATGAGGAAGGGACTAGATGTAGACTCCAAGTTTATGCCTCCAGGACACACCCAGACACACCTATAAATGTGCTTTCCTAACCCTTTGGTATCTCACAAGCCATTCAAACCAACACAGTTAAACTTGTGTTACTACAGTGCATCCCAGTTCTAAGCAACAATTTTATGTTAGTCAACTCTGGTACTATGAAAAATGTCTGAGAAAAGCATCTTAGAATGAGGAAAGATTGATTTTTATCTGACAGTTTCAGATGTTTTAGTTCATGGTCCCTTAGCACATTACTATGGGCTCATGGCAAAGCAAATTACTGCGGTGAGGAGTCCATGACCTCATGGTGGCTAAGGAGCAAAGAGAGTTTGCTTCTACAACAAAACCTTCTCCAAACCCATGGCACTGTGAATCCCTAGACAGATTATTACTCCTGATGCAATCACCTCTCCAAGGCCTCAGCTCCGAAAACTGCTGCAATGAGGACCAAGCTTTCAATGCATGAGGCGTAAGGAGGCATGGATGATCAAAGCCATAACAGCAAGAGAGAAGAAATTATTCATTGACTTTAACATTTTCCTGACAGTGCTAATGTGGAAAACAATTTGTGGGAGTGATATTGGCCTATAATGTGAGATTATCTTTGTGTTCATAACATGGAAAACATTATATAAGTGGTATCTGAAAAGCAAAAGATATAACCCCTGGACTTCCTAAGACGTAAACTTGACTTTAAGAGTGGGAGCAAAATTGTGAATCTATTCAAAGTGGAACTCAGTGACAAAAGTTAAACCAATTAAATTGTGTATCACTGAAACTAGCAGTTGGATTTATTGTGGAGAAATCTTAGATTAAATCTTAGTCTGTCTACATTAACATGCACTGGTAATACAAAATTGAGGTAGCTGGCAACTCCACTGCCAAGGGAAGACAGATCATTTATCCACTGAAACAAATTAAAACTAGCTATTTAAACAGCAGAGTTTAGGATCCAGCATGGTAAAACCAAGATATTTCAAAAGAAGAGCAAAATCAATGATGATAATAATAGATGATGTTGAATGAATGATGTAGCACAATCATGTGAGTTTCACCTATATTACAACATGTTCTCTTCATCCCAACCTCTGTGCCTGGTATTTATTTTTATTTTCCCTACTTTCCAAAGAAGAAAAGCAAGTGTTAATAATTTTCCCATGGTCACTCTTAGTAAATTCAGAATTCTGGGCAAGATCTTGTCTCTCAGTGCTCAAATTTAGGCAGAAGATTTGTATGTATACATCAGAGAGTAATGGGGCCATGTCAGCTTCCTAATTTAGAGAAAATAAAATAACTTATCTAGTTACCATGAAGATTTCTCTCAAGTAAATTTTTCAAGCAAAAAATTTCAAAATCTATCAACATTATTGAGTTTATTTCACCACTGTGTTCCCTACAGACAGTGTAAGAATTACTCTTGACTTTCCCCTTTGAGCTTTTTATCTAGACAAGACAACACTTCATCAGAAAAGACCTTTGGCACAAAGGAAAGAGGAATCAGCTCAGTCTGGGATAAGATGCTATTTCAGAGAAGTTTGTCTGAGTAGAGCACCAAAGGGTGAGGAGGAGAAAAATAACAGAAAGAAAGATCTAGGTAGTTTGAGGAGCACGATCATGTTAGACAGAAGCACAGCAGCATCAAAGGATTGGAATGTAAGGCCATGGGCTTCCATGAAGCAACGACCTGTAGTATGTCAGATGGAAAATGATAGATAATAGATGATACAGTCTGAGATAATCAACTTTTATTAAAAAATAAGATACACAATGGAGTTAAATTGTTACTGGAATCAGCTTGTTGAAGGAGCAATCTGTCCTACTAAAAGACTGAAAGAAGAAAACAGTTACAGAAGAGATTCAGGAAAGGTGAAGATATTCTAAAATATTAGGTAATATTCTTCAAGACTTTGTATCAACTCGGAAGAGGCAAAAAATATGAACTGTGCATTATGCAAAACAGTCCCCTCAGAATTCAGATTTGTCTTTACTATTAAAAAGTGGATGCACTATAATAACCCATAAAATTAACATTGAAAGCCGCAGAAAGGAAATCCATTTACATTCTGCCACATGCCATACGAGCTCCAAGACTGCAAGATGGACAGGCTTCATACACTGATCAACCTTTTTTTCAATTAATTACCCAATTACTTCACAAATTATATACTTGCTAGAAGTTGTGCTATTTTAAGACATTTAAATCACTTTTCTTTCTTGTAAGCTTTTTAAAAAACTGTATGCTGATTTTGTGTGACTGAACACTGTGTATTGTGAGATTTTTATTTAATTCATTAAGTATGGCTTGAAATTTATTTTATATTGAGCTCTTAAAAGAATTTTATGGATATGAAGTAAACTTTCCTCTCTCTCTCTCTTTCTCCCTTTCTCTCTCCCTCTGTCACACACACAAAGACCTACAATAATGCTCTTATTTTTCAGCAAATAAATTTTAAGTCATTCTGTGTAATTAAATTGTTTTAACATTGAAATTGATTTTAGTCTTCTTTAATTTTAAACAAGAAAATAAACACCATCAATAGAATAATGAAATGTTTTATCTTGTTAAGGAAGCATAGAAAATGGGAATTTATTCATCACTTTCCATTCAAATACATTCCAGTCACAGGACAACCTATAGCTCTACTATGTGCTTAACCTGCAGATCCTGAATCGTCATCTAAACACATCATGCAGCAGTCAAAGCAAGGAAATGAGGCAAAATCTAATCCAGGCAACTTGAAATAGTCGAAAAGCAAAGATAAGTTGAAGCTTCTTTTACCTAAGCTTGTCTTACTGAGATAATTAAGCACAATGCTTCTTTACATCGCAATCATCTCCCACCATTTACAATACTAACATATTTTTAAAAGCAGATTTGCTCCGCGGTGCGCTGTGAGAGCAGACCACTGACCGTGTCCTTCTGGAAATCCAGTGGAACGCGCACGTATGTGAGAACAAGAGGGACAGAAGAGAGGAGAGGCCAAGATGACCACTCCTCTGCACACTTATAATCTCTTTTCTATCCTAACGTGTCACTAACTACATCTCTATGGAGATGGCTCTTTCACGAAATAAGAAGCTATCACGTTACATGTGTCCACCGTTTGCCTGGATTATCCAAATATCAGAAATCCTGAAATATGAAACACAGTAATAGGGTTGGGCTGTTTTGATTTCCTCAGATGCATAACCCGGGTCCTGTGGAGTACATGTGTGTGTCGTGCACACAGGTGTGAGGGACACGGGACAGGCAGAGGCTGCTCCTGGCACAGTGTGCATGCACTTGCCTCTTCTGGAAGTGCTGGCGCTGCGTGGAGATGCAGGGTGCAAAAGAGACAAATACCAGCCCACGCACTGGCGCTCCCATAGTTAAAACACCTGTCATCTAAAATACAGTCTTTCAAAACTCTAGGAACAGAAGAAAATCTGTTACATAATGTTGAGAAGACAGCGAGTCCCAGAGCAGCGCTCTGGTGGAAACTGTGGGTGCGCAGAATGTTGTTCCAGGGAATGACTTGCTAACTCTGTCTCAGTTAAAGGGTAGATGATCTCTGCCTTAACAACTGGTTTCTAACCTTAGTAATGTCCTCCAGGGTCGAGCCAATGAAACAACATAAGGGCTTCCTTATGTCTCTGGCTTTTTATCTAACATCAAGTATAAATTTAGAGCTTCCTTCCTACAAATACTTATTATAGTAAAGCTATTCGTGAGTGGAAATTAAGAGCAAATCCAAATGCCTTCGATATACCTACGTCAAGTAAAGGTGGGGGGGGGGCTGTAGAAGTCTCGCTGTAAATGTAGCTTTGGCAGGATATTTCTGCACTTGTTATTGAGGCTGTATTTAATCACATTTAGAAAGATGATAAAAGCTTGGAACTCTTTAAAATATAAAAAATATAGGCTTTCTCAGGAGGCAAAATACACTCAGAAAATTTTACGGATTATGATTTTTTTACTCTGTGTCTAGAAATCACTTCAGCTTCTCACAGTGTTGTAGTTCATCACCTATGTTACCTACTTGGTAAAAATGTTACGATCTGGTCTCTATGCTACTCCTTTAAATTCTAGATGAACAGGTAGTGGGGAAAGCCTTGGAATAACACTAAACATAAAAACCTACAGGACTGACTAGACTAAATGTAAAATCCAGAGACAATTTAACCAGTATGTATATGTTTGTTACTCAGAGAAAAACAAAGCAGAGATAGAAGATGAGAGTAATTAGAAACTGTGTTATTCACAGGAAGTTAAATACCCCATTACAGCCCAAGGAAAGATAACCAGAGATCTGTGTAGTCCCAGATTTTTCTGCTTGACATATCCCTGCTATGACTAACTTGCTGAGATCTAGTAATGCTATTTTTCCTTTTTCATTTGTACAACACATGACACTGTCCTCTTGTTATCACAAGCTTGTGACTCTCCACTGCAGACACTTCTCCTCGAGCCATTCATGATCATAATTTATTCATCCGAAGGTGTTTGCTGGCCAGCACTGGGCAAGGCTGTTCACAGTATGAAAGAAATAATTCCTGAGGAAGGATATTCTCCTCTTTCATGCTTTTAAAACACAGGCTGGGTCATTCATCTGCTGAGGTGATCATGACCTACTTCAAACGCCTTCTCATCCGCAGGCAAATGAATCACATAAGGAAGTACATTCATGCACTGGATTATTGGGTTTATTTCATTGTTATTTCTGAAAGAATATGGGGCCCTGAATATGTAAATTGAGGATGGAAATGAAAGTCTGCCACTGCAGTCCTCGGTCACCCATGTCCTCTGCTCTGTCCCTTAAACTGCTCTGCACCTGACTCATTGCACAGTACTAATTCCCATTAAAACAGGTCTGACACTCCAACAACAACAACAACAAAAACTGCCTGAAATGGGGGCCACTAAAACTCTACAGTGGCATCCAGAAGTCAGCAAAGGCGTTGCAGAAGCCTGTGAAGAAAAAAAGCAAGAACAGGTGACATGCGATGCTCCACCCATTGTGCTACTTCTAACAATTTTACAATGCAAAAGCCAGCTTCTTTGTATGGCTTTGTGAGGACATAACTTAGAAAATCCAGATTGGTACAAGTCAGCAGTGTATCACTTCAACAAATTTCCTTAGAAACTGGAACATTCTCACTGACAAATACATTCATCTCCATAATAATCAGAATTTTTAGCAAGTGAAAGTATAACAAACATTAAACATTATCATCCTCCAGAAGTTATTGACCCTATGGATCAACCCAAAGCAAAGAAATTGCCTTTCAGTCACATAGTATATGCTGACTGGAAAAATAGTGCATTTATCCTCAAAAAGGGAAGAGAAAAGACAAAATTAGGAAAAGAACTCAAAGAAAAGAAAAGAAGTTCCGTGTCCTCAGATAAAAAACTACCTTACCGAAACCATTACTGCTACTGTAAGGAATAACATTCCCCAGGTTTTCAGTAGCTCCCTAGAGCACACAACCATGATAGCCAGCGTGCTCTTCTCTCTCCATGTGTGAGCACACATTCTCCCACAATCCGCTGTGCTCCTCGTGTCTGCAGATATGCACTCTCCGAATGACTCCACTCAGTTAGACAGAATTTGCCAACTTGAGTTTTCAGCACACGGAAAAAGAGGGCTAAAGTGTTCAGGTTTCAAAAAGCAGGTACATGAATAAAGAAACTGGTCTCTTTAGCAGATAAATTAATTACTTGGATAGAGCAAGACTAGACCCCCACAGCGGCTCATCAGCTTGGCTCAGGGAAGTCCTAGCAGAGGAAAGTGTTCAAACGCTCTCCCATTGCTCAGGCCTGCGACTCTATCAAGAGAAGTGGGGAGGGATGAGAGTTGAAACACAGAAATGCTACAATACACCTGGTGAACAGTATGACTGTTTAGTATTCCATGTGGAGTAGATAAGAAAAGTGGTGGTACATAGAGATAAACAGTAAATAATCTGAGAATTTACATGCAAAAGGGGCCCTGTACTATAAGGATAGTCGCTTTACCAAGATACAAAATGTGCTCTATTTAAAGGCTAGAAAAACAGCCTGCATTCCAACTGAGATGCATTCAAGATACAAAAATTGTGGCTGAAAGTTATATTATACCTACTTGTGCTTTGCAAGTCTATTAGGTTCTGAATATTTCCTATACTGTTAATTATCTTCTATATCTACCACACTACTGGAAACTTAGACGCGATTTGGGAGACTGTTCAGTAACATAACTGCTCACCCTCAACAGGCTGGTCTTGCACTGCATTTCTGAATAAATAGATGTTGTAAAATGTCTTTTCCCATCTTTCTCAGCTCATGTCATGTCAAGCAGCCTCTCTCTGCTGGGGTCTTCATTACTGAAGCACAGTACCAATTAATTGATTACTGTTGCCCCAACTTGGCCAATGATAAGTTCATTGTTTTAAAGTATACAAAAGAACCCAAACAGTCCAATTAAGGGAGAAGGAACAAGTGGATTTAGTTCTTGTTTCAATTGCAGTCAACCAGTTTTTTTACAGTATGTAATCAAAAGGGATGAATACTAAATCCTCGTGCCCCACACACATTATTTTGAGCGTGGGTGTAGAACAGGCACATTATGTTGGTTGAACAGAAGTGGAAATCCGTAATACCGCCATCTAAATATAGACTATGCCTTAGCTTCAAAGTGCATACGCAAAGATACACTGGCATCTTGGGTAACTATTATTATTATACTGTTCCATGTAGCTAACGCAAGGCAAATGCTTTCCCAATCAAATTGTCATTTTTTAAAGTTTATATGGTAATGTGTTTTTGAAAGCTAATGTCAATGTGAAGTTTTCTCGTCTTCCAGAAAGCTTACATTTGGAAGAAATATAATCCTAAGAATACAAGATATCTGTGAAACTTTTGATTTTAATTATGCTTCAAAAACAACTTCCATGAGTATGTATTATAAGTTAGCTCCTTTCTAACATATCTGTATGCTATTCCAGCTTTTGTCTTTGTATTTCTTATTGTTAATAAAACTTAAGCTTTACCTGACAAAACAAATGCTTAGCTTAATGAATTAGTCTATGTAGCTGTACACAGTACTTTTTACTTTAAGAAGTAAGATGTTGTTTTGTATTTAAGCATTATGCAATGTCAGAATATAGATAGATTGATAGATAGATTATAGATTCTATTTTTTGAGAATAATAATTTATTTTTACTTGGTGTTTGAAATCTTTCCAGATATCTTGACATTTTTACAAATATATTACCCTGTAAACATTATCTGCTGGTAAATGAAGGAGCTGAGATAAAAGAGGCTAAGTAAGAATCAAGAAAAATAAGCAGTGTAATTGGGTTGAGTCGGGCTAGAATAAAATGATAGCTGTTCTCTGGAAATACTTAGAGCTCTTCTAATGAGTTAATAGGACGAAGACATGTGTATTCAAAGCCTCCCTGTGGGAGCTCACACTGAGGAGTGATCCGAGGTGGAAGGGAATGTAGGTTCTCACACTGATCCCGGCCAGCCTCCTGACTCTCAGCTTATACTTCAGCTTTACGGAGCTTCCTATGCTTCCTCGAGCTAACCTAAATGCAAGATTTTTATTTAGGAAAGTTTAAAAATGTACATGTTATTAGGTACAGGTCCAAGAGTTACAGGTACAGCTCCAAGATCATTTTCCACAGATAAGATCAGGGTTGGTACTCTGAATGTGTAAATATACTCAAATGTGAGTGAGTGTACACATATTTAATATTATTCTTCTGAGTTTTGACCATCTCAGCAAGAAATTTAACAGATTTTCAATGATATCCAATTGAATTAAAATAATGAAAGAAATTATAAATGAACTCCATGGTAGAAATTGTGTAAGTATAAACATAATAACTAAGAAAGGCTATATTGAATATACCTCCAAAAGCAATCAGTGCTACTAAGAGTGGCCACAAATAATAAATTCAGATTTTAAAAGTTCAGGACAGGGTTATTCATATTTTTAACCATATCTGTAAGTTTTATTCATTTAAAAACTGCTATCATAATTTCCCACTTTGTTCACCTCAAAAAGTATTCGAAAGGACAAAAAAGTGATGTCCTACAAACTGTTCCAATTCCATTTATGTGACCTTGAAATTATATCAACTGAAATCTATAACTACAAGCATTAAGTCTATCCGAATGGGAATCAACATAAGCAAATAAAATTTAATAGGATAAAAATAATGTTATGGAATTATGTAATAAAATAAAACAACATAACACAAAACTATAATTTCTGTGCTTTTAGTTTCTTTGTTTCATTTGGTTACCAGGTCCTGCTGTTTGCCAAAGCTGGTCTTGAACTTCTGACTCAGCCTTGAATAGCTGAGGCTATAGGTATGTGGCAGCAAACACAGCTCAAGATTGCAAATTAAAGGTAAAATATAAGCTGAACGACTCCCAGCTGGTAGTATTTCTTGCTTCATTTTTTTCATTTTATTGTTCTTTTAATTGTATAAATAGCATTCAATTAAAGACAGCAAAAACTTGTAAAATGTAGCATATTGGAAAGAGCTAAAGTACTGTGCTATATTAAGAAGGGCCCTTAAAAATAGTTTCAAAAGCTTCCATTTTTCTTTAAAAATCACTTACATCTAAAAAAAAAACTTATTTATAATTATGTAGAAGCAGGTAGCAAAATGAGTCCTTACTGATATTCTAAATTTTATTACTCTTAAATCATACTTTTCTTTTTCTCCTCTCAAATTAGTTGCTGTTTTTTCCCTTGTAGTCCACATTAAAAGTTCACTATTTATTAACATCACATAAGAAACATATAATTTACTTAAATTGACACATCTTTTTAAAAAATAAGTGAAATTGAACAAAGCCCCTCAGAGTTAACATAAATGAAAGAATGGAAATTTTGTAATTACCTTGACTATTTTCCCATTATCTCCCAAAACAATATTAACACCTAATCAACGGAAACAGAATGATTTTTAACCACCAGTAATTGCCATATAATACTTTCGATTTCCACACTGTGAATGACCTTATAAAACAAAACTGCAGAAAAATAAAAGATGAAGGATCCTTAAGAGTTTAGAGGGTTCTTGGGAAAACATTACCAAATGGGGACAGTGTGTAGTGTTTAGAGTTGGGTCAACTTGACTGGCTGTGGTGTCTGCGGAAGGATGGTGGAGCGCACTTCTGGGTGGTCTGGAGCGGGGTGGGCTCTAGGGGCTTCACAAGGAGGTCTCTATCAGGCCCCTCCTCTGGGGGAAGGTCCACTGGTCTGTTTCCCACTCGTGAGAAACAGCTTTGCTCTGCCAAACCCTTCCACTGTGATGATCCTGCCTTGGGGCCAAATTGCCATGGACTATAGCCCTGAGACCAGGACCCCAAATGAACTGAAACTTCGTTACACTGCAGTGTCTGGTAGCTGTGTTCACTGGGTAGTCAGAAGCCGACTAACGCACCATGTGACTTCAGAAACCTTAACAAAAGCACCTTCTTCAAGTGCTCAGATTCAGTCAGCGCTCCTTAGTGATCTGCTGGCCCACGGTAATGAATGAACATGGTGCATGTTATTCCCCAGACACTCCATGAATGTAACTGAATCCATGTTGTCTGGGGAATGTAGCCCTGTGTGCTCTCCTTCCAGGTCTAGCAGAGCGCTCACTGGGCATCATTAGTCCACTACTTTGGGGCAAATACATCATCAGGCATCTTTTATATCAGCTGTTCCTTAGGCATCCTCGACAGGAAATGGGCTCTTTCAGCCTATCTGGGAAGAGCACAGTGTGGAAAACCGTCCACGTTTCCTTATGAACCCTCTATACACGCCTTATTGGTGTAGTCCTGATTTTTTCCTGGAAGATATTGATATAATACTTTAAATGTCTGCATTACCTTTCATCTATTAATAAGAAAATTTAATATTTGTACATAATTTTCTAAATTAAGAATATATAGTTCATTTGAATTTTTAAACACTATATCTTAAAGGAACAGTGATCTTTTTCTTTAAAAATGCAAATAAATGTTAACTAATTGCATCTGCTTCTTTTAAAGACATCTTCTTGAGACATTATCTGTAAGAAATTGGAATATCTACTAGGTTTATAACTTAGAAATGTTACTAAATGTATGGCATACATCCTTTAGAAAAGGAAGTCACAGAGATAATTTTGATAGCTTTTCTAAAGAGCAAAGAACAAAATCCTTGGGGGCCCTGCCACAAAGAGAGACAGAGTGATGCACAGGTTTATTCTGCTTTGGAGGCAAAGAATCCCGCTTCTTCTCAGGAGAGCAACAGCTTTAATGACTCCAGAGACAAGGGTGTTACTTGGAAATCAACAAGCACACCCCGAATCAACAGCAGCCTCTTTGTGTTTCACCTTTCAATGCAAACTAATACCTTCTCCAATTTTTCATTTTTCTAGGTACAGATAAACCAATATAAAGAATGAACTATAATACACAACCCACTCACTTCTCTACTTGATATTGCAGCACTGATGTGCCAAGTCCCTAGACTAATCCTGCTTTTGGGAATAAAGCTTTATTTTTTGTTTTTTTTCGAGAATAAATAAAACCAGAAATTTCATCTTAATAAGGCAAGTATACCTCTCTGCTGCAATTGCAGCTATAGTAAACAATCATTTTGTGCACCAATTTAGTTTTCTTGGAAAGAAAAGTAATGTACCGTTTCTATCTCATGGTGTATAGTGAGATCACTAATATACTACTTCTTATGGAAACCCATTTATAAATGAATGAATGCAGGTACATGTGCAGCATATAAAAACTGCAGAAATATTTAGAAAAGGGAAACAGGAACATTCACAAAGAATTTCAAACCGAGAAAGCCAATAATCTAATAGGTTTTTTTGAAGCATTTAAATAATACAACATTAGCTCTATGCAGAGGCAGGTTAGCAATCTAAATTATTATTATTATTATTATTCCATGTTCAGATTCCTTTTCCAGGAAGTCATAGACAGACATCTGCAATATGGGGGGGGGTAGACAGAGAATATAAGGGACTATTGTGGTATATTACTGAGGCAGAGTAAATAAATGAAAAAGAATTTTTATTCCCCCTCCAGAGGACAGTGCTGCTTACTTTTTTTTTTTTTTTTAAGAAAAACATTTTCTGTCCATGCTAAATCCAGTTTTATTTTTTGCATAAATTTTTCAAAAGAAAATAGGTGATAAATTTAGGGAGGATATATGTTAGCCACACTAGAAGAAATGTTTTCAAATGTCCACTCTAAAGTTAAGTCTGACCTTTATGAGTAAAATCAATAAAGTCCATGGTACATAGTTTTTAATAATGAAGGGCACAAACCACTTTCATCAGGATTCTATCACAGAAATCTGAATTTTATACATTCTGTAAGTATTCCCCATATCTTAGCAGCCATTTCTATAGTTTATTACTTTCATATTTAACCATCAACATTCAAAATATTATAGAAAAATATATTGAATACCAAATATTTTTAACCTGTGGTAAATTACACATTACTGTTCATCACCCTCAAAATACTGTCCTTGCTTTGAGCATATTTATCTCGTCACTTCTGGCCTTTCGGAAGCAGCACTGGAGTCCTCTTTCATGGTGTTTGTCATGGCCACCTCTGTGTCCTGAGTCCATATTGCCTTTTGTGGTCGCTTAGGTCTTGGTGGCCCACAAAGGCTCATGTCTTTAGAGGAGCCATTGGGGAAGGTGATGAGGTCCTGGGCGCACAGCGGACTCACCCGTTGAAGAGTTCAGAACACAGTGAGCTATGAGGTGAGGTCTGGTCTGAAAGGGTGGGTCACGGGGCCGTGGCCTGGCTCCTGACTCCTTTCTAGCTTTCTGTTTCCTGGTCTCCATGCAGTGAGCAGCTCTCCCCCACACCAGGCCCTTCCCCAAGCCGTCTGTGGATGTCAGCTAGTAACAGTGGTCTGTGAGACAAAATTAACCTCTCCTGTAAGTGTGGGTGTGGGGTGTTCAGTCCTAGCAACCAAGTGACTACAACACCTTTCTTAAAATATTCAGTAGATATTGTAGTCCTGGTTTACAAGGGAAGAAGATTTAACACAGGACACATAATTTGTAGAATTGTTTTATAACAGTCACTCAAAATGCAGATGAGGGCAAGAAAACTAACCGCACACTAGAGACCCAAAGAATCCAGCCAAGGGACAGATGCCATAGCAATGTTCTCCACCAGTGGGCCGGGAGACCAGCACAGTATCTCATGCTTGTCTGTGCTGAGGGTTTGTTACTGGAAGGCCCAGAGGCCAGAGGTGGAAGCTATAAAACCGGCACTGGAAGGCAAAGGATCTGTGCAACAGGGCTGAGGGAGCTGCAGTGGAGTGAAGAATGACGCTCGCAGTGACAATCAGGGCTTCACAGCAAATTCTCCTAGAAAATCAACAGCCCACAATCTCCCGTCCAGTTGCCTTTACCCCTGTGGCGTTGGCTACAGTGCTCAGGTGAGTCTTCCATGCTCAGACCCTGCCAATTCAGTTCAACCGGCCCTTCCAACCTTCTGGGTTGACCATCACTTTATCCTCCACAGTGAGTCGTGTTGTGAGCCTTGTTGGCACCTTATCGCTCCGACAGAACATGAGTAGACTGACTGGATCGATTCGGGCTGTTACAATTACAATGTGATTAAATAGAATTACAAGATAACTGTCATGTAATTACAGCACAGCATCAAGTCACTGATCACAGATCATCACAACAGACATAATAGCGTAATGAAATACTGAAACAATTACAAAGAACGACACCACAAAGTGAGCACGTGCAGCTGGGAAGCGGCACGTCTACTTCCGGGTTTCTCATGCCTCAGGATCGTGGGCGATGCGTTTGATCTGTGAAGAACAGCCAACCAAAGCACAGTAGCACTATCATTCCTACAGTGATGCTTGAATTATAAAAGCAGACTAGGTGGGCCAGGGATTACTCAGTGACTCTGCGCATGCCTCGCAAGTACTAGGTCCTGAGTTCGATCCCTGGTTCCAGGAGAAAAAACAAAAAACAGACAAATACACAGTAGAAAACTTTTGGAACATTTGACTTGTTTCCTCCGAACTTTGAAGTTATAAAATGTAGTTACTTATCTACTAATTTTTAAAAAAACTTGGAAAAGGAGAGATTTCAGTGGCTACCACCTTGCTTTGGATTTTGGTGGGGAAAACAATGTTATTGTTCACCAAGATTCAGTAGATATCACAAAAAGCAGCTTGGCCATAGATGCATTAAAAGGTGTCTGTCTGAGGAATCAATAGTGCAAGGCCAGAAGGAGGATGTGGTATGGAGCCAGGGTGGAAGGTGGGTTCAGTGGGACCGCTTTATGTCAGGGAATCCTAAGGGAAGGCTCCCATCTCCGAGTGGGTGGAGACAGGACACACACTTATCTGCAGATATGCAAGTGCCTCATAAGGGAGAGATCGTGTCTAAACATCTGCCAGAAAATGGACCTAGTAGCCAAGAAAGCATTATATCAATGGCAGCAGTGAAATAAGCATTTTGTTGTCCTCCACTACTGATCATATGTTTCAACTTCAGCCTTGAAATAAGCAAAGACGGAAGAGTGACTAGCAGGAGAGAAGTGTGAGAGAGCTGAGAAAAACACGTAAATTATGAAACAATTTCTTACCTTGCTGCAGGTCTCCAA